>JAQJVL010000163.1:0-290000 GCA_035578905.1 Stictocephala bisonia | reverse complement strand
CCTGCTTTTCCGATCAAATAAAGACCAGCTAATCCCCCTGAAAAGAACGCAATGTGTACTCATTAACTATGTGGTCCATAGTTTTCGACCCCTCAATCACATGTCTGATCATTTGCCACTCCCCACTTAAATTTTCAGTAGTTGCATCTTCCCACGCCTGTGAAAACGACTCAACATAGTCCATTCCTTTCAAGGAAAGTTCATTCCACCAATGATGCCCATAGGGTCTGCTATCAGACACTTGTTTCCACAGTAAAACATATCCCAAATTAATTCACGGTTTTGGGCAAAAATCTTTTTGTTATCAACTGGGAAGCTAGTGAAAGAGGTTGTTTTCTAGATTTAAGTTGCCCTACACGTTATGGGGAGATTCGGAGAAGAGAGGATTTTTTTAACTCTCTGAGAAGTGACTCTTTGTCTATTTCTGGAGGAGTTATGTTACGGAATACTGGAAGCTATGGTATATGGGTTACAACTAATTAAAATACCCATTTAAAAAATCCAGCTGGATTATACGGTTTTTTAGACTTTTAAGACAAATGGTATTTGTAAACTCCAGACATTCTGGAAAAGGACAGAGTGAATAGCCATTCCAAGAGAATTTGAAGGGGACTTGAACATTCTATGGCTACATCTGCCATATAGGAAACTGTCCAGGGTTGCAGATAGTCACTGATCCTTCTCTGTCTAACTAAGATGAGAATGAAGGTCAATATATTGAGAAGGGAATGAGGCAAAGTTGAAGTACTGTAAATAGAATCATGATGACTATTATAAACGGATAAACGTCAAATAGGAACAAAGATGTCCAAAGAACGGGAATATGGCTCTATATATACAACCAAAGAGAGGAATTTAATGAATGTCAAGGTTTCAAAATATCTGGGATGAGCCTGTAAATATGAAGTGTAAAATAAGCTGTCAGACAAAGCGGCAACATCTTGGTGATTTGAATCTTGGTCCTCTGGGGAAATTGGGTATTTGATCAAGGATGCCAATGAAGTTAAATAGGATTAAGCTTTTAGTATGCAGCATAGAAAAAGGTATATGGATCAATGTTAGACAGAAAATATAAATTAGCAAAGGACAAACAAAAATAAATAAAAATAAGTAAATAGGACCGACTCCTAATTTAGACAATATTATAAAAACGTTCATTCTGTGAATGCAAAAAAAATGATAAAGTTTAATGTTATTGAATTTTAAAATCTTGAAAACAGTTGTTCATATTTTTCAGTAAAAAGAATGTGTTGATTAAATAATAAACCTGAGAATACAAAGTTTTTCCCAACTCACAATGAGAAGACTTCATTTTTCCAGTGTTGAGGTTTTTCTTCTGCCGTGCTCTAGAGTTCTGGAACCAGACTTGAGTGACCCGTTTGCTGAGGCCTGTGATTTGTGCTATCCGCTCTAGGTCCTGGCCATCAGGATTGGAGTCTAGTTGGAAGTTCGCTTGGAGGACTTGCAGCTGCTCCTCAGTGAATGTTGTCCGCACTCGCTTCGCTTTGCTCTTGCTGTGGTAACTCTCTGAATCTCCTCCTTCTGGACAAACAGAATACTGTAGATACTACACATATTTAAATAAATAAAATATGTATTTTGAAATATTTGGTGAATAGATTCTAACATAGTTTTTAAAATATTTCCAGTAAAGTTATAAAAAGTTGAGATCTTTATAATAATTAGTAAATTAGGAGAGATAGAACATCAGCAATCTTACCTTAGAAGACAAGTTCACTAATACCATATTATATTAGTTGTCAAAAATACAGGACCAGCACATTATTTACAAATGTTCAGTGCCACTGGCACTTTCATTTATCCTATAATATACTTACTAATTTCTGACCTAGTGCCCTTTAACCAAACCTAAAAGCTTACCTCTTATCTTTATAATAAATAATACATTGTGTAAGGAAAGTTTATAATTTGTAAAAAACTTTTAAATAAGTAAAAAAAGTATAAAGTCCTTGAGTTATGTTTGAAAATAGTTTTTTTCAACTCACATTTATATGTATGTTAGGTGTATTGAAATGATTCATTTGTGTTCTTAAAATCACCATTTTTCATTATTAAGCTATACTCTTATATTTTGAATTAAAACAAGAAAATGTTTGTAGTAAATGTTCAAGATGTTAATGCAATCTCAAATAGGCATCAGTATATATATATATATATACTTTTACAAATCTATTTCTTACTGAGCTTTTTGAACATGAACTGAATGTAAAGTAACTTATAAACCAGTGCATAAAATAACATTTTTACTGGGCAACACAAGTGTCGCCTAGTTCCAAGATTTTCTCACCTTTTGGAGGTAGCTGGTGCCAGCAAATTTTAGGGCAAAATTATTAATTTAAGTGATGTTCTTCAAAATATAAAATTTGGCCTCATGCAAATTATTACTCTTTTCAAGCTTTGTAAAGTGTACAAACACAAAGATAAAATAAAACAAAAGCTTGTTTTCCCAACAACATATTCTTACAAATATGTTAAGAAATCACAATATTTAAGCAATTTGAATTATACCAAAATAAGGCTTAATTTACGTTTTGAGGCTTCAAAATATCACATTTTTCCAGGAAGGGTTTTGGATCATTCATTGAAATAGGTGGTTTCCGGTATTTAATATCTCGTAGACCATGTGTATTCCACCAACCCCAATGTCGCCCAGTGAAAATCTGTTAAAATGTGCTCTGTTGTAAATACATGCCTAGATGTTACCCAATTTTGGTATGGTTATGAAAACATTTTGACAATGCATTCATATAAATAATGAGAATACTTGTAATTTTACAAGTTTGGTTGGCAATATTAAATGCATGGGGTATTTTACATTTTATCTGAGATGTCACCCATTTGGGTTCTTGCACACTATTTGAGGTGTAAACATCTGATAATTTAAAAATTGTTATTTTTAGTCATGTTATGATCGCCCAAAGGATATTCGTCTATTTATTTGTGTGCTCCAAAGTTAAGAGGGAGAAGTTTTGGCACCCTGTATTTTATTTTACTGCTTGTCATTGTTATAATGTTATAAAACATATAATTTTATAACACAAACTCATCGAAATGAAATATATATAGAACTGGCAGGCCTTAGAGTTTGTGTTTACCGTTAAAAATAAAAAAGTATAAATGACAGTTTCTGAAATTAAAAAAGAGTTGATTTGATGTGATCCATGCCAAGTTATACTGCGACCCGACTGCAGTCTATCGGGTGTGGTTGATACTAAAGCAACGATCAATATGGCAAGCCGGGAGGTGGCGGTTCCACCGGCTGTTGTGTAAACTACGTTTGCGTTTTGTGAAATGCAAATAATTGCAGTATTTTAATTGGACAGTTCGCGATTTTGTACGCAGCAAAAATAAAACTACGTTAAAAAGAAAACAATGTGGAATATTTTCATAGTAATTTGTACCCAAACTACGATGCAGTAGGATTCGCTATCTTTATACAGCGGAAACAACGTATGAATAATTCTGATAATAATCAATTATATCTTTGTTTTCAGTGTAACTTATAAATGAGTTGTTATTTGTATTTAACTAACCGAAAAAAAAATCCTTAAAACAACAAGTTACCATAATTAATCACGTCACATGACATAATAAAACAAATGATGATATGTATATATCTAATTCCGAAAGCTAATAGTTCCCACGAAATTTCTCCAGCTAAGAGGAAGATAAAAAAAGTTAATTAGATTCATTAGGGCCAAGGCCGTTGGGAGGAATACGTAAAACCATTTAACATTACCTAGGCTCTAAAATAACCAACAATTTTCTATCACCACATTTTTTTTACATATATGTTTATATAATATATATATATATATATATATATGTATATATAAATAGCGATAACAGCTGTTTATTTCTATAATATTTATGCTGATGTAAACATTACGTATTATTTTTACTGTAGATTAAAAACCGTAGGATATTTTTATACATCACAAAAACTAAACATTTTGTTCTACCTTTGATTAACTTGTTATTAATTTTGATGGAATGCAGATGTTGTATCATAGAGTTGCACTGAAAGCAACTTTCCAAATTCCATTATAAATTAACTTTATAATAAATTGTCTAACAATAGAAACATTAACAATATAACTAAATATTTATTCTGTTGCTTTTAATAGTTTTATGGTACAGTTGACCTACTAATACTAACATAATCTCAGACCGAGGCCGACGTGTCTTGAGCGCAGCGACTGAAGGGGGTTGGCACGTGAAACGTGCAGGGGTGTCCCATAGTTATATTTGTTGGGTACTTTTGATACTTCTATTGTATTATGCTAGGTGAAGTTTTATTTGTTTTTACTTTGTACCAACAAAAATATACATAAGAAAATTGTTTGTTATGTTGGTTTGATGAACGAATTGAGGCGCTTGCTTTTTGCTTGCATGAAGGCAGAACACTTCACCCTCTGAGTACTTGTTATCTACGTAACGTTTGTATATCTCTTCTATGAATAGAATCATTACGTCTACGTTAATTAATTAATAGATGGATATAATTACAAATATACCTTGATGCTGTGGCATGTAAGATGTACATTACATCTGAGTTGCTGCAGTAAATGTACACACAGTTTTACATTTTATCTCCTTGTATTCTCAACCAGCTTTTAACGTCTGTCTCGAACACTTTGGTGCTAGTGAAATTTTTTCGGCAATATCAATAAAAAATAAGTTCTTAAACTCATTTCAGATAGATGTTTAAAACAGCAACCAAATTACTAACTTTCATTCTGAAACGGAACGCTTTACTGTGATTGTTGATGTATACTCCAAGTATAAGTTGCCAGATCATCAGTAAGTGTCATTGAAGAGATAATCTGCGGCTGGAAAGAGAATAGCCTCATCGAAGAGGGCATTGAAAATCAATCAGATCCCTGGGGGGAGTTAAAAGGTGCCTCTCGAAATATCAATAGTTGCAATTGAAATGCTTTTGTGGCGCCCGAAATAATTGTCAAAGGCGATCGGCAGCGCTGCGGGGCGCGCCATCTACATTGCAGATGCGGGCGGGGGAGTGGGAGGGTGGAAGGGGCTGACAATTGGGTTTGCTCTCGCGATTTCACACCTAGTAAACACCCGGACACTAATTGACGCTGGGATGTGATGTTCCGCTTGTTTTACCTCATCCTCCAGTCGGTTCTCACCCCGCCTACCCTTGGACAATCTGCTGTCAAGTTTATAAGGTAGACTTGGATTTGTCTTAAGGAGTTTTATAATTCTTGTAGATAAATTCCAGAAAATGCCAAAATAAAGAAAAGTTACTCGTAATTTAAGATTCAGTCAATTCGCACTTCCGAGGTCTGGCGACTACTGTCCCGGTGCTCTTGACCCGCTGCCCACCCATACACAGTGTACCTAGCAGTACCAGTGAATGTGTATGGATGGGTGGGCGTGTCAACAATTACCACCCTCCTATGACTTGTAGATGATAGTTGAACATTGTTGTTGACCCTCCCAACCACACACATACAAGTATGGTGGTGATTACCTACCTGCCTATTCATACACTATAGTAATAGTATTGATTAAAAGTGATTTGTGGGACTCAATATCTCCGTATGGGAGGGCGGGTATGTCAACCATACTAGCCCAGTTGTACAGTGGCGATGGTCCTTCCACCCACACTTACACACGTACTGCGGTGACAGTTCAGTACATACTCATTAATGAACAAAGAACACTCTCGTTTTATCCAGCGATTGTCGTTCTACGTTCTACGCGACTCCTACTATGTTATTCACGGATTTTTATTGCTATGACCACTGTGATTGTTACTGTGCAATGCACACTATCATACTAACCAACAAAAGTCATCTCTACGCACTGTTTTCTGTATAAAACAAATTTTAATTTCTCTGATAATTGTGTAGTAATGTTGGTGTTGATCCACCCACCCTTCCACCCATACTCGTCGGCCTGTTTAGCTTTCTAGTATTTATAGTATATAAATCTTCTGTAGTTTTCTCCCCTAAACACGAATATGACATCCATTCGTCATACTTTTTTCAGCCTTAGTAATTATTTTTTGTATGAAAAATGGTTTTTATATTCATGTCTATGAGAGAAAACAAGATAATATTAATATAATACCCGTAGTGTCAAAGTTTTATTTCTTTATTTATCGTAGAAATAATTAAATAAAATTTAGTTTTGTCGATGAGTGCATTTATGTGTGCGATGCCTTGCAGTTTTGCAGGTCCGTGCCGTGCAGTGCTGGTCTAATGTGCGCGATCCTTTAAGCGGTATTGACCTTCCCACTCACCCATATTCTACATGTATGGAGGTATTTAGTCTCAAAAATCACTGTTATCCATTACTGTTGTATGTGAATGGGTGAACGAGTGGGCAATCCCCACAGTACATGTATGGGTTTGGTAAGAGGGGTCAACACCACTGTACGTTAATAGCTGGGTGCGAGGGACACGGGAACTGTACGTGTATGGGTGAGTGAACAGGTCAACACCACCGTATGTCTATAAGAGGGTGGTTGGGTAAAACCTACTGTTCGTGCATACATAGGTACGAGGGAGGGTCACATCACTGTAGTATATAGGTGGGTGGGTGGTTGGGTACCACCCATTGTACATGTATGGGTAGGTGGAAGGGTCATAACCACTGTAGGTGTATGGGTGGGTGGGAGGGTGCCGAGGACACGTATGTCAGATGTACTAGTGATTTAATATTATGGCATATTCCTACAAATTAAAGGAAGGCCTAGTAAAGACTGCAGAAAAGCGGGTGGACATGCTCGGATTCCAAACAATGCAAATGTTGAGCAAAATATGATCAGGACTGACTGGTCCCGTGCATCTTAGTTTGGCAAAGACTACGTCTGTATCCAAAATCACTAATGGTTTGAAGTCTTATCTAATATCCAAACCTACTAACTTGTAATGGGGTGTAGCGTCTATGGTCAGACCATATATAAACTCAAGGAGTCACGCTTGCGGCACGTCCCTTGCAACTGACAGTTCTTAAACTTTACCAACACAACAATAAAACTAGTTTAATTTATTGGGAGCGCCGTAAATGGCAGGTCGCCGCATATTAACGGCAAAGAGCATGGACCTGTAGACACTGCTGATATATACTTCCAGTCCAGGATTCGAACCTGTGATTTCTATCTCTTCAAGGTCGCGACGCCTTGGACAATGAATACATACTCTCTAAGAAGAAGATAACTTATGAAATTTAATCAGGCATAAACATCGACCCAAATCTATAGTTGGACATTAAAATCCAACAGCAAAATAAACAATTTTGTAATTGTTGTTGTTACATATATATTTATATAATTTAATTTAGTTTATCTCTTAAATAGTAGTTCTGCTAAAGAGATTATATATAAGATGTAATGTAAATGTGATTATCAAGAAAATAATTACATACCCAATTACAGATCTAGGTCGACGTTTCTGGCTAAGATTTTAAAGCAGTTCATTGGCTTAGACTGATGTAATTCATTTCACAGACCACTCGTCCAGCGGCATCTCCAAGAATTGATCGCATGCCAGACATTTTTATTTCTTACGGTACGAACTCCTGGTTATTCCCATAATACATACCATCGGAGGAGGTGGTGGTGCCGTCGATGGTCTCCAGGTAGTGAGCCTTACAGAGCACTCTGTCGTCGTGTAGAGCAAACTCCTCACCCGTGCTAAGCTGCCTCTTGCAAGCATCACACGCGAAGCAAGCCAGGTGGTAGACGTGGTCCCGAGCTTTACGAACCCAGTCGTTGGCTGAGATACTGCGACAGCACTTGGAACACTTGGCGCCGAAACTTCTGCGGACAACACTCTTTGTTAGCAAGGCATGAGAGTAGACAGGATATCTGACCTACAGAGTCAATGGACTGTTCTACTAAGGATAGGTTAAACTAGTTATCTGACCTACAGAGTCAATGAACTGTTCTACTAAGGACAGGGTAAACTAATTATCTGACCTACAGAGTCTGTACTACTAAGGACAGGGTAAACTTATTATCTGACCTACATAGTCAATTAACTGTTCTACTAAGGACAGGGTAAACTAATTATCTGACCTACAGAGTCTGTTCTACTAAGGACAGGGTAAACTAGTTATCTGACCTACAGAGTCAATGAACTGTTCTACTAAGGACAGGGTAAACTTATTATCTGACCTACATAGTCAATTAACTGTTCTACTAAGGGCAGGATAAACTAGTTATCTGACCTACATAGTCAATGAACTGTTCTACTAAGGATAGGGTAAACTAATTATCTGACCTACAGAGTCTGTACTACTAAGGACAGGGTAAACTTATTATCTGACCTACATAGTCAATAAACTGTTCTACTAAGGGCAGGATAAACTAGTTATCTGACCTACAGAGACAATGAACTGTTCTACAAAGAATAGAGTAAACTAGTTATCTGACCTACATAGTCAATGGACTGTTCTACTAAGGACAGGGTAAACTAATTATCTGACCTACAGAGTCTGTACTACTAAGGACAGGGTAAACTTATTATCTGACCTACATAGTCAATTAACTGTTCTACTAAGGGCAGGATAAACTAGTTATCTGACCTACATAGTCAATGAACTGTTCTACTAAGGATAGGGTAAACTTATTATCTGACATACATATTCAATTAACTGTTCTACTAAGGGCAGGGTAAACTAGTTATCTGACCAACAGAGTCTGTACTACTAAGGATAGTGTATAGTTATCTGACCTACAGAGTCAATGAACTGTTCCACTAAGAATATGGTAAACTAGTTATCTGACCAACAGAGTCTGTACTACTAAGGATAGGGTATAGTTATCTGACCTACAGAGTCAATGAACTGTTCCACTAAGAATAGGGTAAACTAGTTATCCGACCTACAGAGTCAATGAACTGTTCTACTAAGGATATGGTAAACTAGTTATCTGACCTACATAGTCAATGAGCTGTTCTACTAAGGACAGGGTAAACTAGTTATCCGACCTACAGAGTCAATGAACTGTACTACTAAGGATAGGGTATAGTTATCTGACCTACAGAGTCAATTAACTGTTCTACTAAGGATATGGTAAACTAGTTATCTGACCTACAGAGTCAATGAACTGTACTACTAAGGATAGGGTATAGTTATCTGACCTACAGAGTCAATGAACTGTTCTACTAAGGATATGGTAAACTAGTTATCTGACCTACATAGTCAATGAGCTGCTCTACTAAAGACAGGGTAAACTAGTTATCTGACCTACATAGTCAATGAGCTGTTCTACTAAGGACAGGGTAAACTAGTTATCTGACCTACATAGTCAATGAGCTGTTCTACTAAGGACAGGGTAAACTTATTATCTGACCTACAGAGTCTGTTCTTCTAAGGACAGGGTAAACTAGTTATCTGACCTACAGAGTCAATGAGCTGTTCTACTAAGGACAGGGTAAACTAGTTATCTGACCTACATAGTCAATGAGCTGTTCTACTAAGGACAGGGTAAACTAGTTATCTGACCTACATAGTCAATGAGCTGTTCTACTAAGGACAGGGTAAACTAGTTATCTGACCTACAGAGTCAATGAGCTGTTCTACTAAGGACAGGGTAAACTAGTTATCTGACCTACATAGTCAATGAACTGTTCTACTAAGGATATGGTAAACTAGTTGTCTGACCTACAGAGTCAATGAACTGTTCTACTAAGGACAGGGTAAACTAGTTATCTGACCTACAGAGTCAATGAGCTGTTCTACTAAGGACAGGGTAAACTAGTTATCTGACCTACATAGTCAATGGACAGTTGATTATAACTCTTGCTAGACTTGTATCATTGGTGTCAAAGAGCATTCAATGGCTCATCGTGGTATTAGGGAGTTGGTGGTGACTTCCGACCGACTTAAAAGCTCCTAAGTCTCAAATCATGCAGAAATATATGTTTACTGTTGATCCTTAACAATGTTTCGTTCATTAACTATTTAAATATTGACAGATTCTTTAAGTGTTGACTGCTTTATTTTCTTTCATTTGAAAGATTTGTATAGTTCTAATTTTAAATACATTTATCACATAAACATTGAAATAAAAGAATAAAATACGCTAAGAAAACACCATTCTCCATTACAATACCTATAAAATAACGTATAAAACAGAATTACTATCGAAAAAAGTACGTGAATCATCAGCTTGACTGTTTTTAAAACTGATCTTTTGGAGGTTAGGTCCAAGACGGCTGACCTCGCCAGCTGTTTAGTTCTACAAAGGCGACCTACAGCCAGATTATCAGTTTTTGAATAGATCATATTTTGTTGGTCGAGTACTTGTGAAGCACGGCTCTATGTGGAGTTTGGGGTCCATGCAACCTGTGATAGTTATCCCTGACATTTATCACCACAGGCACGTAGTATATCAGTCTATCCCGTGCTCATGTCCTGTCTGTTCCTGGTCTCCCGCCACCTCCCACAGGACACCTCATTAGCAGCCCTGTACTACAGATTGCACTTGGCCCGCATACTGATTCGGCCTAATTTGGTGTCGACAGACAAGATTTAGTCTTTATTTACACTCTAATTTGACTTCCGGAGTTGACCCGTGTTGGGTGCCCGCGACAAGTTCCCGGGACGACACGGCAGGTCGAGGTGGGCGGCCACTGATTCAGAACCTTGCTCTCTTGAGTGGGTTTCCGATTTTTAATGGTTGTTCTTTATCAATATAAGTACTGTATCATTAAATACGGACAATTTACCGTCCGTTTTTCTAACACTCACATGGTGGGGGGTGTTGTTTTGCGAAGTACGTTTTGTAGGTAATTCATTTTGAGTTTAACTCAAGATCCGTGATTCGAGGTCGAGTTGAATATGAATATAAAGATAGTTTACATGTGTTTCTTGCTCAAAAATTAAATGAAAAACATTGGATGTTTAGTAAATGCTTAAAATATAGGATAAGAAAACATTACAATTTCTTGGTTAAATACGAGTAAGGATTTCAGTTAGATAATTTAATATGAAATCGTAAATTAGTCATATAATTAAAAATATGATAGTTAAGAAATTTACGCCTTACTGATAACTAACATTCCACGTTTTAAGAGTCTACAGAGTCTGTCGGACATGTTGGTTTTAATCCCATAAGAACAAAGTTATTTACAAATCTATATTTTTTTCGTTATTTATGGCCAACAGTTGTGTATGAGGTGCCAAACGTTATCATACTGTGCATTGGGTTTGTTTTTGATACTTTTAATACATACGCCTAGTTCTGAAAAATAGGTGAAAATAAAAACATCAAACTAAATATTTGTTATATTTGTTTCCATAAAACTAATTTGGAATTTGCAAAGCAATTCCAACGCGCAATTTCATTCTTGAGCATATGCAATTTGTTTGAAAAAATCCGTTTAAAATGACTTTAATTTGGATATTTGTGATCGTATATCCGGTCGAAAATAACATTGTGGGATTAAAACCAACATGGTCGACAGCCTCTGTAGATTCTTGAAGGCTTGAAATCGTTATGTTCGATCGAACGAAGTTAAGCATTTTACAACAACAGTTAACAGATTTTATTTAAATACAAATTCCCTACTTATTATCATTAAAAAAAATCAGGTACTTAAATTTATTATAGCCAGTAGTGGATGGACTTATTTAGTCAATTTAATTTAAATATGAATTTCGTTTCCAGAAAATAAGAATGTTAAATAGTGGAGACCACTGTTTTGATACAAATATGACTGTGGCTTTGTTTAAACACCATATATTTAACTAGTTTTTATTCTTGTAAAAGACCTTCGATAAGCTGCTCCATCGATTGTTGGCATTATACTGACTCCTGGCCTTATCAGTTGGGCAGCTGGGCTGTCACTTGGGTGATCTCCACCCACCCATCCATACAAGTACGGTGGTAATTGAGGTGGTGCAATCGGTTTTCGGTGAGTTAATTAATTCCCAATTTTATAATCAAAATTATTTAATGTACCTTCCCTTGAGACAGGAAAAATTTTTTAAATTTACAAAATTACAAATTACGAAAATGGGAAATAATTAACTCACCGAAAACCAAATTGCAAGACGTTAAGTCAACGGAACGGCGTTAAAAAGCTCGAAATCAACATAGTTTCTAATCGATTGAAAAAGTCGCTCGGAGTGATACATGTTACATTTATAGTTAAATATTATGTTATATTTTCTACGTAAATTAAACAAGTCACAAATGCCAGCACTATTTAACAGTTGTTTTGTATCAAGATATTACATCAACATTATGATTTTGGTTACTTAAAGCTCATACTGTGATCAAACCACCCTTCTAGAACTTCCCCTCCCAGATGTTCGGAGGATTCATCTATACATCAACAACTGTCTGGTTTACGTATGACATTCACAAGAATCTAAAAATAGTACCTGAAATCGTTTTGTTTGGTTTGCAGTCACTAACGGACCCAAAGAGCTACATGTTTTACATGTTTTATTCCATTTGTGTGAAGTAATATTGTAAACGTTTATCAATGTTTATTAACTAATTATTAGTCCAATTAATTTGACCAAGGAATATTTTTATTTAACTGATTGATTTGCCAAAATAATATAATTATTTTTCTACGACTCTTTTTACTACAAAATAGTATAATGAAAGAATTATAATGGCAAACACTAAAATAAAACTAAAATGCTTTTAGTCTGTTTAAGTATATAAATAATGTAATAGGTACAACATCTGTAGGTCTGTTATTTATCATTTAGACTGGTTATCTAGATGATATTACATGGATACATCCTATATTACATACGTCTTAAGTTAACATACAACCTCATATGTGTCTTCTTATAATCATGCTAAGACTACTGATAAGCCTACTCTTATCAACTTTAATCCCCATGACATTAAAACTGTAATTTCGAGATTACAGAACCTGTTCCAACAGTTTACCTAATTGGCATTCGAAATAGAGGAGAGTCATTGATCCAGCAAAAATTGAGGCAACGATTTTCACTCTTTGCAGTCGGAAATAGTTTCACAAGATCGACTGTTCATATGAAGAAATGCCTAAGAACCTTACAGACCAAGCAGTTTCATGAAATAATATCAATAAAAAAAACTGCTTCCCTACAAAACAACATTACGATCACTGTTCATGTACGCAAGCCAACTATGGGTCACTGACGAGGGTAATACGATAGTAAACTGCATGTATTTCAAAAAAAGTTTGGATGATCCTACTAAAGTGCCCTTACTACATGTGAAATACCCAAATTCACAAACAACTCTGAATTGCTCCTTTCAACATCACGTTAACTAACTGCCCAATTTACTCATATTGTAAAGAAACTACCAACAGTAAGTGGCATGAACACAGAACATCTAGAAGGATTCGTCTGAAACCAGGGTCACCTTGACATGTTTACCAACATAAATACGTAGGTTGTGCTTGAACACTTCGAGCTCTGGACCTGACTCGATGACCTCGATATTCGTAATTTTAGTATTACTAATTTTATTCAATGTGATTTGTTAGTCATTGAAACTTATCCTGTTCAGCGATTGTAACTATGGTGTGGTTGTAGTTATGGAGATTTTAAGCTGAATCGTTAGTAAAATCGTTAGAAATTTTTAAAAATGTGTTCGCGCGTCCTGTTTAGTTTATATTTTAATACTTGCTCTAATAATTTGTTAGTTAGCATATTTCATGTTAGTTCAGATATGTTTGATCAAGCATATATATACTTCAAGTCTTGATTTGTTGGCAGGCACAAAAACATTTAAAGAAAAGCTTGAATGAAAAGCGAAAGGTACCATTAAAAAGTGAAAATGAAATCAAGCACAAAAACTTCGCCTTCACAAGATATGACAGAATTCCATCAGTAGGGCAGGTGTATGGGTAGGTTAGGTTAGGTTAGGTAAGGTTAGGTTAGGTTAGGTTAGGTTAAGGGTACAAGCTAAACTATTCTGAATAAGACTACTAAAAAATTTAAGAGATTGCTGATGATTATTAAAAAACGAAAAAATCTAAAAAACATACACGTCAATACAACCAATTACGAGAGAAGTCTGAAAATTGGCGACCTCAGATACTGATATCTCCATTAGTGAAAGACTTGGGCAAAAGCAACTCATACAAGGCTTAAATGATGCTTCTTATTATAAAAAAAATCCAACCTTATTAAACTGTGTCTCATATTAAAAAGGACATTCTGAAGTTCCTTGATTCTCCTAATCAGTTAGAAATACAAATTATATCGTATTAAGTAAAAAAATGGAATAACAAGTCGAAATTCATATGTTCTCCAGTATTATAAAATAACGTTCTTCTGTACAATACAGATAAAGTCAAGGGATGAATTTGGGGGTAATCTCGTGTTTTCGATTAAAGACTACATAAGGATTTAAAAGATCGTAAATTGATTAGGTTATTATTCTAAAGTACCAATACAGAAAAAAATTCTAATTTGTAAATTTGATATCAAAGTAATATGGATCTTTGGCGTCCAATTCTGAAGAACAACTTCCAAACGAAACAAAAAATCATACCTTTCACTATGACATGTCTCAAATTATGTTCTTCATAACACACAAATATTAAATACAAAGAACAAACTTGCTAAGTTTAGTAAAACTTCCAAAACAAACTTAGTAAAAGATTGTTCAAAATGACTATCTATACATTTTTTGTATAATAGAGGTCCTAAAAATAGATTTAAAAACACAGTTTTCTGGTATTAAGCAATTGCTTTTAAAAAACAATAATATCAATTTTTTTTTAATTTTCTGTAAGTTAGTGTTCACAGTGGTGTGCATCGACACATGTGACTTTATTATTTTATCTTCTTCATTAAACTTGGGCAGATTACAAAATCAAATTTAAAAATGTGATTCAATTGTGGTAGGTACGTAATGTATGAGAACTTGATGGGTGGGAGTGTTGCAGACAGTGACCATTGCAGATGTTTCCCAAGGATGTCCAAGGTACAAACCAATCGTGGTAGGTACGCGATATAGGAGTGCTTAATGGGCAGGAGTAACGTTGATAGTGACCATTGCAGAAGTTTCCCCACAGTGGAGAAAGTACAACCAATCTTGGTAAGTACTCGATATAGGAGTGCTTAATGGGCGGGAGTGACGTTGATAGTGACCATTGCAGATGTTTCCCCACAGTGGAGAAGGTACAAGGCAATCGTGGTAGGTACGCGATATAGGAGGACTTGATGAGTACTAGCAGTGGCAGTGCACATCGGCAATATAGAGCAAACAATATATAACCGGAGGACATGACAGCCGGGTATTTATCCAGTTGTCCGAGATACCAGGGCCCTATAAATATCGCCAGCTAGTTGGGTAGCATATTCAAATGGCCAGGCTACACGATTATACCATTAGGTGTGGGCAACATCCGACCAATTACGTTCCCAATTAAACCGACCACTTGGTGGTCTACATCTGATATATACATTGTACTGGCCGCTATTTATTTTTCCAGAGGTTGGTGGCCCTGCTGCCGGCTACCATAAACATGCTAAATGTATCGGTCCTTCTGTATATTTAATGTTTATGCGTCCGTTTCCGAGCTACTGTATTTATTATTCCCGTTGCCACCTTGTTTCTCCTAACTAGTAGATATTATGGGTGTTATTGCTTATCGTTTATTTATTTACAAGATTCACGATAAAAAACGTGTAACTGTCAGTGAAAGAAATACCTACTTCGGTGGGTCGGTGAATATATATCACTATACTTCTTTAGTTTACTTTGAACTAGCATTTTTTTTCAATTAAGAGTATGATTAACCTAATATGTATTCTTGTCATCTATATCAGGTATATTTTTTTGAAGTGACACTAATTTATGCCGTACCAGCTTTCATTAGAATTAAAATCATTTCTAATGAAATTGAGAAATTGTGGAATTTTTGCAGACACTACTTACCTTTTAGTGTGAGTAAGCTCTTTTATATACGACATTGATGACAATGATGATTATTTCAAAACATTATTTTATTAAATACTACCTTCCAACATAAACCTGTTTACCGGTTTTTTGCAACAATCGTAAAGATAAAAACAAAGATATAAATTGTTTTATGAAAAAACAAAATGGCGTCTTACTGCTAACAAAGTGGAAATGGAAAAATGTTATTATTCATTTTTAGCTTATAATCACACATAGAATCTGAACATTTTTGTAACACTCTTTATATGACCTATAAACTGTTAATATTTTTATGTTACACAAAATTCAATACCACTGTACGTGTATGGGTGGGCAAGTGGGTCAATATCACTGTACTTGTATGGGTGGATGTGTGGGTGGGTCAATACCTTGTATGTGTATGGGTGTATGTTGGGCCAATGCCACTTCTTGTGTATGGGTGTATGTTGGGCCAACGTCACTGCATGTGTAAAATTCTTTAAAACGTGGTTTCACTGATTCATTTAACTTTCCCCCCAAAAATTTTCTTATTGCTTTTTTTTGTAATACAGTATTAGTATTCTGTTTAATTTAAAATATGAAGTTCTTCCATATATTGAAATTTCATAAGCTATATGCCTCTGTATATATGCATAAGAATAACTTTTAGAAAATGACTATTGTAAAACGAAGACATTATTTTTTAAGCATAGAGGTCAGAATTTAATTTATTCGTCAATTGATCAATAGAGTATCTCAACTGAGAGATCTATCGACATAAAGGCCTAAGAATTTGGTGCAATTTGTTCGGTTGACTTGATAAGAGCCTATGTTGATATGCGATAATTTAAATTTGTTCTGTTTTGTTGAAAAACAAATTATATTGTTCTATTGTTCTTAATTGTAAAACGAATTGTTTCTATTAAAATAAACCCGTAATTTTAAAAGTTGTATGCAAGAAACAATTACAAAGTCATTTTTGTTTTATGTGAATACTAACAGATTTGAATAAGCAGTATATAAAAATAATTCACTTTTTGATGTGTTGAATTAACTAAGCAAATTAGGCATATTGTACCTTGTAAATAGCGAGTGAATAGCAAAGGCCCAAGAATGGGCCCTTGAGGGACTCCATGCCTTATTATTTCATAGGAGGAGGGGTATTTAATAATCTGTATTATACGTAAAATTTCAAAATATTATGGTCTGATGCTTAAGTATGAATCAATCCAATCTTTATGAACTCCTTTTATACATAATGAATTCGATTTTGCAATCAAAATGTTGTGTGAAATGCTGTCGAAGGCTTTATAGAGGTCTCTTAAAAATCCAGAAACTATTTCTATATTATCAATGCTTTCCATTACTGATTCTACAAAGCTGACAAGAGCAGTAAAAATATACTTTCCTTTAAAAAAATCGTGCTGTTCTTTATAAAAAAAATTCTATCGAGGTAATAATAAAGCCTCAATGATTTTATAATATACATTGCTTTCTGAAAAAATGTTTATATAGATGGCAATACTGAGACTGGAAATGAAATGCAAATAAAAATGACTTTATTGTACAATTATGTTACAATCGGCGAAGTTAGGACTAAAAAGTCCTGTCTTATACTTAACCATAATAACTGGAAGTTAGCGTTCTATATCACGCGAGTCACCTTTTTTTAGAAATTGAACTAATTTTTGAAATTTTTAATTTTCAAAGGAAAATACCGGAAATAATGATGAATTTATTATATGAATTAATAGTTTACTTAATGGAGATTTTGTCAACTTTATTAACTTTAAGGAACTTCATCATATCCACTAGAAGACCTATTCTTAAATGAATCCATTTTTTCTTCTGTTTCTTGTTCATTAACTGGGAGGGGGGGTGGAGCATCTAAAGCAAGGTTTGTTCAGTTTAAATCGACTTACAGTGTCATGTGTTAAATGAACACAATTTCACCGACTATATTAATCAAATAGTTATTTAAATATTGCTTACTACTTCAGGATTGGAAATTGTTTTACCATTTACAGTCGGTGCTATATTATCTTTAATTTGTTGATTATTTGCACCAGTTTCTTTGTTTATTACTTACCATATATTATCGTTGTATTCACAATATCAGAATTTATTATTTTACCGTTTAAAAATGATCTTTTTAATTTAATTAAGTCTTTGTTGTTTTTTTCTTTTTATTTAGTACTTTTCCAAGAAAATTATCTTTCGTATTTCTAATTATTTTAGTTAATTCAATGATTTGTTTCTTTTTACCTTTTAATTCGAATGCGATCCACTATTTTTTAACAATCTTTTTTTTCTAAACGAGGAAACGATTAGTCAATAAAAATTTAAAGATATTTAAAAATATGCTATACTTTTCATTGACAGGGGCTTGGTAGACTAAATTCCAATCCTCCTTTTCAAGTAAAGTTTTAACAGTTTTTATGTCGTGGAAAGAGAATTTTGTTCTTAGCATTATCTTAACATCTGGCCATTATGGCCTGACAAAGGTGTTACTGAGCCAGTTATCCTTATTCATATTAGATTTTTCGAAAGTTAGTCATACAAGGAATTATATTAATTTTGTAACAATTCAAATTGGTCGTTATTTTAAATTATTTATGACAAATAAATTAGTTTAATCACTGATTTATAAAGATGTCAAATTTATATTTCTACTATATTCTTAAGGCAACGAAAAGTTATAGTCGTGAAAACTTTAGTCATAACATCTAATTGAATGGAATATCATATACATCTTATTTAATATAAACTAACCATCTCCAGACAGAACACGTGTCCGGTCTTACCTTTATGTTGGAATGTGCGACAAGCTGAGAGTAAAAGACCGTGTTGATTGCAGTTTAACTACATGTTAATATTTGGTACAAAAATGTCCTATTGTTTCGGTCGATTTAAAATCTGTGTTACCTTTTGTCATCAGAAATACGAAAAAACTCAAGGCTCAGCTTTTTATAGGGTTGATTAAACATTGTATCTTTAATTACGATCAAACTGGTAGTTGTGACAGACCAGGTGTTAAAGCTCAAATCACGGGAGGGGTATCAATCAATCAACCACTCCCGTGCCATCAACTCGGTAATGATGGCCAGGCGTCCTTGTCGAGGAGGTTTGTGTGTCATTGGTTGTCTTGGTAAATGAAGGTGCCTTACTGATCCAGAACATGACACAACCATGTAATATATCTCAGTACTGATCTAGCAGTGGACATGCATAAATTTATAGTTTTAGTCGTTTATACAACTTATTGCCACAAACTTTATTCTGCGACCGCGCAAACACCAAAGAAAGACAAGAGAAACGTTAACTAACATACAGTTTCCATAAAGCTCAGAAATTAGGGGATGAAACTTCACTAGTGATAGTTACGTGAATATAGGGATCATATAGCAGGAGGTCCTGTCAAAATTTCATGCATCGTTTACATAAGAGTTTAAATTTAAGGAACATGAAATCCCACATGTTAAATAACACTTTCAGGTATCAAGATAGAGACAAAATTATCAAGCATTTTTCATTTCGTTCCATAAAAATAATAACTGCAAACTGATTCGGATGTCGAATTACCAAACACATGAATATAACTAAAAGTGTTCAGTTTCCTTAACAATTGCACAATTAGTCCATACCTTGATAGTTAAATGTTTAATTCAAAATACATTTTTACAAGACATGATTTTAAAATAACTTCTGTGCTGAAAAATTTTAAATTTATATTTTTTAATTTCCCATATGTTCATGGTCAGGATAAAATATATAAAGTACCTCCTTAACATTCTTAAATAATTTTACTAAACAAATTATTATTACTTTAAAATATTTCTGTGTAGAACGGGAGAGACAAAAGTATACAGTTATCATTTCAGTATTGTCACTGTAACAAGGTGAATGCAGTGTTCTGATACCAAGAAAGCCAAACAATAAGGACCCTCTTTATGTTTGACTAGACACTCTAACTGTACCTACGGTAATTCAATTACTGTTATACTGTTTGAATTATGTTGACCTAAATGTGAATGTAGTAATTTGAGCTATGCTGCCAAAAAATATCTGAAGATGATTATAAAAACCGATTCGTCTTTAATTGCAATACCTGTAGCAATTTTGCAATCCTTATTTATACTTTGTTGGCAAAAAAGTAACACTTATACTTTGTTTTTAAACGTACAACAAACCAAATATAAGATTGCCATGGCATTATTTTGTCCAGCCTAGTTAATAATTAACTAACAAAAGATTTTAACAAATAAATTTAAAATAGTCTTACCCTTTAGCAATCCGCGTCCAAGATATTGTGATATCGATTTCAGATCCGAGACCCATCAGCATCATCGAGCTAGAATGAGGCCACTTTAAAATGTATACTTACAAGCAAACCAGTTTACAAAATGAATTAACTTTATATAATTGTAAATTGTCCTATCTAGCATCAAAGGTTACCAAGGTGAAGAGGTTCAAACAGAATATCAGGGGATTAAATAATTAAATTCAGAAGGCACCAAAACATATCTAGCTATCCTGGCGTGATATGTTAATTTTGGATTCGAAGTAATGTCACTTGAATACTTTCTTTCCGAAAGACTAATGAGTCGGTGCGTAAAATCTCTCCACTAACAGGCACTCACAATGTAATTCGGCTTGTAGTAATAGGCCTATTGTTGGATTGGATAAATGACGAATTTTGCGTCTTTTCACAAAAGGATCACCACTCATAGAACATTTTCTAAACAATATATGTATTTTGGGAAACAAGCTAACTGCGTGTAGATTAAATTAGGGTAGCTTAGATTATATTAGGTGAGGTCAAGTTAGGTAGGACACGATTACAAGGCCTAGCGGCAGATCGAAGTTGTATGCCACCGACAACTGATCTGAAGCTTGTAGAAGCTTACAATACACGCTTATCATTGTCTGATATATTATGTACATAAACTGTAATCACTTGCCTAGTAATCATAAAAGTTTCTGTTTTTTAAGAAACATTATTTAGGATTTATAGCCCTTTGGTAAAAAGGACCTAATCCTTTTGTAAAAGACATGTTTACCGGCAGGAAAAAAAATGAATACCGTAGTGATGTTTTTCCCCTTAGACACAGAACGCAAGACAATGCTACATGTTGGTCAGAGAGCAATGTAGGAGAATCCAATAGTTTACCTTTCTTTAAGGATATGCTCAAATAATTTTTTTAATTAGTAATGTAATAATTTTGTAAATATTACCTTCCAAATTTTTGTTAATAGTAAAACTTTGTGTTGTTATATTGATTTTAATAACTAACATATTGATTCTGGAACATCTAACGTCAATGACTTGTTTAATATGGCCGTATTATTATGTTTATATCAATACAAGTGAAAGTAATTATGTTTAATAAAGTTCAAATGGTTGAATAGATTAGAATTGTTCTCTAGAGTCAAACTAGGAGCATTATTATTATTATTATTATGGGTTTACAACTTCACTAGACCACATCAATTGATGGTAATATTTTAATAGGTTTTCTTTTCGAATTGCTCATTAATTCTTCATTCGTTACAATATATTCTAACACTTTTCGTCTGTAAATACCCTTTGCGTAGTAATCAGTTTTTCTATTTTTGTTTAGTTCCTAGTTTAGTTTATTTCAGTTCCTTTAAGTTTTGTGTTTTAACATGCAAATCAACTACGATTATTTTTAGTTCTTCCACGTCCTCTCTAATTTCCTTAATCCCTTCTATTGTTATTTTGAATTCCAACGTTTCTTTGTAATTGTTCTGAGTAATCTGGTTTCTAGTGGCGTTAAAAAAATAGACCCTCTTTTCCCATGTAGTATCAGTGACTGGCTCCTGCTCTCTGTATATTACTTGGTATTATCCACCACAGTCCGTGTTTTTTTATCATTACTATATTAAAACTATTTTGTTTATAATGTTTTATTACAATTATAAGCGTTTTGTTACAAAAAAAGTAACCGTGTATAGTTGCAAAAATCTCTGTGACACTCTCAAGTCTGTGATATCTGCATGTGTCACACCCAACGCGTGACTTTATTAGCTCCCGGTGACGTGACTTCCACTCGACTGATTATACCTTTCAACATGGCCCGGGCAGCCCTCGTTAGCAGTAACCAAATAACGGACCAACTAATTATTGAAAAATCTAGCCTTTGTTTGCACCCTGCGTGGGGCGTTGTTCTTTCCCTGCGTTCCTTGATTGGGGACAAATCGAATCTGCCCTCCCTCCCCTCACTTCATCTTCCCGCTTTTCTCCTCGCTTGTTTCAAATTCCCTGGAAACAACTCCCCTGATCGTGACCTGGGACCAGATCTCTCCCGCTGTTTTGTTCGTGTATCCCAACGGTCCCTAGGGACTCACCACGTATGTTTTGTACTCCCAGGGCCGTTCTGTTGTAAACATACGTCTGCTACTTCATCAACCCTCCAGGCATGCCTCAAAGGGAGAGAATATACTAGCTCTGTGAAATGGAAATACTGCCATATAGGCCTATGTATTGAGACGAAAAAAATAACTTTGACTGCTCATGTACGTGAATTGAAGTGAGTTAATTTGTGCATATATATAGTAATTTGTTTGGGTTTTTTAAAATTAGTTTACAGTTTAAAACTAATTAAAAATGTATTAATGTACAAAAACTTCATCTGCGTATTTGGACTTTTTTGGCCCAAATTAGCCCTACGGCGTTGGTTTAGAACTTGGCCCATTTGAACACGTTTACAATAATTGTATATTCGTATTTTTATGTTTACTCATTGTCAATAAAACAATGACCATCTTGTCGAGTTCTAACACTCATTTTTTTAGATACAACTTTATATCGCTATGTTTATGTCAATGTAAGTTAAGTAATTATGTTTTATGAAGTTCAAATGGTTGAATAGATCAGAAGTGTTCTGCTAGAGTAAACTAGGAACATTGTTATTAATATTCTTGGTTTACGACTTCACTAGACCACATAAATCAAGTTATGGTCATTCTCTTTAATAGGTATTCTTTTCGTCTGTAAATACCCTTATCGTTGATAATCATAGCTTAAAATTAAAAAAACTAAATAATGAGGAACTTTTTGTAATCCAGCTAATAAGATAAATCTAAGATAACTTTAAGACACAATCTTACATTCCAACTTGTCGTATGGGGCAATCGTTGAACGATAAAGAAAGGTGTATTTGGCATTAAATATGTTTAAAGACAATGTAATAACTCTGTGTCTGTTGATTTTCTTTGACATTCTCAAGAAGGAAAAGCAAGTAAAAGTAAGTTTAATAAAAACTGAAAATCATAGTTCAAGTATACAACAGGTAAGCTAGTAAAATAATGCATTTCAATAGCGAACATGATCTTAATGAGCCTCCATTTTATACAAACCCTTACATTCTTAGTTCATATTAAAACTCCCTGTTGTTGTACGAACAAGAAATTCTTAAACGTGCACGGACAATATTCTTGCTTAATTCTTAGCATGTAACTACAGTGGTTATATATTTACCCCACTGTGATCTTCAGCCTATCCATTCTTCCAGCAGTGTCGCGGTGACAATGGTACTTCGTAAACCGTCATGTAAATCCAATGCCAACTGCATAATATGTAAGCAGAATATGAATCGATGTGACTCAGACTCTATAAATATCGAATTACCAAACAGTAGCTCGGACTTGGTGTTGGGATCAGGTTCACCGGATCTTTAGATCATATGTAAGCAAAATTAGAATATTCTCATTAGGGATAAAATACAAATCTCCGTTTAAAATGTATAAACTAACCTAACGAAATATAATATAATCAAACTAACTAACCTAACCTAACTTAACCTTCCTAACCTAACCTAACCTAACTTAACCTTCGTAACTTAACCGAACAACGCACATTCCAACAAGATATTCTCGAATATTGTCTAAGATTGTCTGACATTTTCCGGAAAAAGAAAATCAATATTCTAAGTTTTTTTTTTTTTTAAACTTGAGAATATCAACTTAATATTTATAGATTCACAATTATTAGATATAGGCCTACGTGTACAAGATATAATATTGATATATTGTCTTGATTGTTACATTTTACAGATACGTGATCTATGAATTAGTTTTTAATATTTTATTTTTAAACTATTAAAAAATAGTTTTTAAATAACAATGTTCAATTGTTAATATCAACTATATGGGTTTTGTATATGTAGGCTATTATATTATACATACATATCAGTCAATGTAAAGTTGCACCTTATATAATGACTTATAACACTTTAAAAGATAACCATCGTTTTAATGACAATGAGTTACAACAGTGGTCGAATTTTAATTTGTCTCCCTCAAGTTCCAAACCTACTAAAGTAATAACAACAATTTAAAACTCATTTGGTCATGAGAACATTCGCAAAAAAAAAAAAAAAAAAAAAAAAAAAAAACAGAGTTAGAACTCCCAAGTTAATTTTCGGGTTTTGAGTTCATATCAAATCTTATTCAAATATCAAGGGGTTTACAATAAAATGGAGCACAAATTACCTACAGTTGCCACAGAAGTTTTATTGGTTATTTGAGCAAGTTGTATTCACAAGAAATTGTCGGGTACATTTGGCTCGAGCAGATCCTTTATTGAAGTTTCAAAACAACTTTGATGGTGTTTGAAACTTGTGAAGCGCTGTCACACACGTTGATTAGGTCAAGTGTCAACAGCGAGAGTGGGCACCGGTGTCGACAGTCACGGGCTGGCCTTATCTCTCATCTCACTGACGGCGTGGGACACCTCAAACAGAATGATTAGTCATGTTGAATTTCCAGGATTGTTCAACGAGTTCATTCAATAATGTCTCTTTTTTAGCCGGCAGGCTATTTATTGAGACCGTT
The DNA here is from genome assembly GCA_035578905.1 of Stictocephala bisonia. Taxonomy (NCBI): domain Eukaryota; kingdom Metazoa; phylum Arthropoda; class Insecta; order Hemiptera; family Membracidae; genus Stictocephala; species Stictocephala bisonia. The sequence goes on along the minus strand of JAQJVL010000163.1, from coordinate 265,261 downwards.
TAACTAGATATATCAGTGTCTGTAACAATACAATATGACGCTAAAGCGTGGAACACACCGTTCAGCTAGATATATCAGTGTCTGTAACAATACAACACGACGCTAAAGCGTGGAACACACCGTTTAGCTAGATATATCAGTGTCTGTAACAATACAACACGACGCTAAAGCGTGGAACACACCGTTTAGCTAGATATATCAGTGTCTGTAACAATACAATACGACGCTAAAGCGTGGAACACACCGTTTAGCTAGATATATCAGTGTCTGTAACAATACAATATGACGCTAAAGCGTGGAACACACCGTTTAGCTAGATATATCAGTGTCTGTAACAATACAATATGACGCTAAAGCGTGGAACACACCGTTTAACTAGATATATCAGTGTCTGTAACAATACAACACGACGCTAAAGCGTGGAACACACCGTTTAGCTAGATATATCAGTGTCTGTAACAATACAATATGACGCTAAAGCGTGGAACACACCGTTCAGCTAGATATATCAGTGTCTGTAACAATACAATACGACGCTAAAGCGTGGAACACACCGTTTAGCTAGATATATTAGTGTCTGTAACAATACAATATGACGCTAAAGCGTGGAACACACCGTTTAGCTAGATATATCAGTGTCTGTAACAATACAATACGACACTAAAGCGTGGAACACACCGTTTAGCTAGATATATTAGTGTCTGTAACAATTCAATACGACGCTATAGCGTGGAACACACCGTTTAACTAGATATATCAGTGTCTGTAACAATACAATACGACAGTAAAGCGTGGAACACACCGTTTAGCTAGATATATTAGTGTCTGTAACAATTCAATACGACGCTAAAGCGTGGAACACACCGTTTAACTAGATATATCAGTGTCTGTAACAATTCAATGCGACACTAAAGCGTGGAACACACCGTTTAGCTAGATATATCAGTGTCTGTAACAATTCAATACGACGCTAAAGCGTGGAACACACCGTTTAACTAGATATATCAGTGTCTGTAACAATACAATGCGACACTAAAGCGTGGAACACACCGTTTAGCTAGATATATTAGTGTCTGTAACAATTCAATACGACGCTATAGCGTGGAACACGCCATTTAGCTAGATATATCAGTGTCTGTAACAATACAATACGACACTAAAGCGTGGAACACACCGTTTAGCTAGATATATCAGTGTCTGTAACAATACAATACGACACTAAAGCGTGGAACACGCCGTTTAGCTAGATATATCAGTGTCTGTAACAATACAATACGACACTAAAGCGTGGAACACACCATTTAGCTAGATATATCAGTGTCTGTAACAATACAATACAACGCTATAGCGTGGCTCACACTGTTACTTAACTAGATATAAGTGTCTGTAAATATACGCTAAAATATTACAATTCCTTTCCTAAATTACTTTTAGAACTATTTATTCAGGTACATGAAAGTTTATATGTTTACAAAACATAGTTTGATTTTACAGCTTTATCAAACTAATTGTGAACACTAACAGATATTTACTAAGAAGCTTGGATTCTTCACCGAATTGGAACTTTGGTTCCGGACAGTAATAATCGATGTCATTTCCACGAGATATAGTTCTTGTAAAAAATAAAAACACCTTTTCTTTCTAGTTAATTTTCACTGACAGATTGCAATAAAGCTGTAATAGTTCAGACAGGATCTGTTTTGGGATGAACATGTTGAAAGGACAGATATATTTTTGCGGAAATGTGTCCGGGATGACTCTGTATGACTCCGGAGCGTTGCATGATTAAACATTGTCTTAGCTCATGGTATCCCAAGTTTTAAATGAATATTTCCCCTTGGTACACTAGAAGGTGAAATATTCATATTTCTTCGCCAATTTGAACTCGTGAAATCAGTTTTTCAGCGAGCGACAGAGATAATCCCCACCACACCTATTCCTGAATTTCATGGTTTTCAAAAAATGTTCTTTCCATTTTGTAGTTATGATTTTATACATGAAATATTTTACTAGATACAATGGAAACTACTTGGAAATAAGAATCCATTAAAGCTAAAATAAATACATTATTTTCGTTAAATTACTGTAAATGTCTGTCAATTTTGGCCAGTTAGAGGCTTATTCTAAATGATGATAATAAAAATAAATAATCAAAAATTTTTTAGATCCCTTGGCACGCCTAATTAACCGATTACGAAAATCCCGACTTAATTTGGATGCTTGAGTACTCTACATTTTAAATCGTCATTTCATTTTGGTGATTTTCTGGAAATTTGAAATAAAAAAATCTCATTTTGTAAAGATGTGTATGATAAAATGTAAGCGCAAAAATATACAGCGGATTCGCCGCAGATTTGTTGTGCTGTTTTTACACATTACAAAGTTTTTCTTCTTAGATATGAAGGTCCAAAAATGAACGAAAGGGTAAAATAAATTGAGAAAAACAAATAGTTTCAATGATTGTTTGTTAATTAAATAACAACAACAAAAAATATTTTTAGATTTTCTAACTAATTCAAATTTAAGTAAAGTGTAATTACAAATTTGTGTAATCCTGATAGTTTTGCTTCTATGATTAGAATTTATCAAGTTATAGACGTGCAAAAATTTTATTTATTTTAAAGAAAATTGTCACGTTTTGATTTTTCCTGTCAGATTGGAAACAATCATATTGTGCCTTAGTCGTCCCGGACATATTTCCACAAAAATCTATCCGTCATCTGTAAATAACCATTCCAAAACTAAAATTATAATCTAGCTTGGACTATAAATCAGTTTATGAAACCGTAGCAATTTTCAAATAAATTTAAGATATTTACTTATTTTCAAACTTCATTACTAATATAGAATAAAATGAGCAATCAGTTCCAATATCAAATATTATGATAGTGAAAAAAGGAATCCCAGATTCTGCTTAAACAAACATGCACATAAATAAACTTTTACAATGATCAAGAGCTTCTTAGTGGGAATGTAAACGTTAATTAATTAATGAATATAACTAAACAACCTAATGCCATTACAATTAATTATCTATTTCATTGTTGTTGTATTGTTTGAGCATTTCAAATAAATTATTGCAATGTACAGTACAAGTAGCTTCTTTAATTTTTCTTATTTTCCAGCGTTTTCTTTATGAAATATGCTTATTTTTACCATAACACTCAGTATTCAGTGTTTAAAACATATCCACTTAATTTTGAGCGGTTTTATTTCCCATATTTTGTTTGTATTAATGAATTCTATTTCAACAAGCCTTAATGTTTGGCCAAAATAATTATTTTTACATTCAAAAGGTATTTTTTAAACAACATTTTTGTGGTGTTTAATTGAGGATTAACACAGATAATATGACTATTAATTGTAGGACTACTGAAAATATTGCTCTAATGTTGAATTTGCTACTAACTATTTTAAGCAAACTTACTTTTAATGTATGAAATGACGACTGTTATAATATATTTAGTAAAGTAATAATTTATTTAAATAGTTTCTTTATGTATTACACCATAAAAAATGGCATAGGAATAAACGAATTAAGGAAAATATAAAAATAAAAACAAAACAAAGAACTATAAAAACAATGCCTAAGGAAAAGCCTTTTAACTGTTTCACTTCCAAGTCATACTCACCTCACTCACGCGGGCACGTAGTCACGAAACTTGAACCGATTGATATTGAAGGTAAGATAACAAGAGAGCAGGACGGACGGACAGACAGCCGGGGAGTACCACGGTTGGACCATTTGTCTGCATCGACTGGCCCGATAAAATAAATGATCATAGACATAAGCGAGTGACACACATTGTTGAGGTGATGCGGCCAAGAGGGAAATAAAAAAGCGAATGTTTTCTTTCCGCTGGGTGTTGGCTAGTTGGGCAAACGTTCCCAATGAGTCGGCGTTTTGGACTTCATTTGTCATCACTGACATGCGATCCCTCGGGACTCGCTGCCCTCAGGAATGTTCCCTTCCCTGGGCTACAGTAACGCACGCAGTTCATGTTACATATGTTGTTGTAACGACAAATCAAATTACTTGGTCCTTCTTTACCAAGCAAAGAAGGCCAAACTTCATACCAGTGTTCTCTGATAAATGTTAGATTATTTCCCAGTTTTCAAAAAGTTCAGTTAAGTTGAACCATGCATTAAAAAAATGAAATTAAAATTATATTTAAAATACCGAATTATAATAAAAATAACAGAAAAATAGAAAACGACACATGAAAGTGTAATTATTAGGTGTAAAAATAAATAAACCATTTCACATTTATGTCAAACATAGGTATTAAGTAAGTCAAAAACTGAACGTGTATAGGGTTAAACATTGCGTTGAACCATTTGACTTGGCAAGATTGGTTTTTTGACAACTATTGAATATCGAAAAGTCAACTTACGACTTTTTAAACCGAAGATAAGTTTTTAAAATTATTAATGATTCTTGATTCTTAGTACTGTATTAATAATTATTTACTTGCAGGACTAGAGTGCATGTGTACTCGAAACCCAATGCAAGCATCCTTCATTTCTCGTTAATGAAATATTTAGATAAGCTTTCTAAAACATCTTTATTTTGGACAAAAATAACAAAATCTACTGTCTTTCAAATAATTATTGATTGCTATTATAATTAAATGAGTCTCCATTAATAGTTTTGATTTTGAATATATCTTCTCGACTAGTATGTGCTCTCCACAATCGCCTGCTCTTTACATCAAGAGTGGAGTAAATAAATAATTAGTAAAACTACCCTAAATATTTATTTGGGATTATTAAATTATTAAAATTACATTAATTTGCTATTTATTTTAGAATTTTAGCCTACGCAAAAAGCTAGCTAATTTGTTGGAATTTTGGTTTCAAGCGGTTGGAAATTAAACAACTATAATATTGTAACCTATTTTCACATTTCATTAATACGATCGATCTTGGTAAAATAGGCATCCAATGTTCAGAATATTTGTGTTTTAGTGTAATTTGATTGTTTTACTCTCTTGTACTGTACTGTCTTTGTTTATTATACAGTAAAAACAAAACTCTAATCTTCAGAATTTTGATAATAGGATTTTTAATTTCACTTGGGTATTTTTTGTAACATTTCACAATCATAATATTGCAATACAATTTGAAGATCGTACAGTTTTTAAAAGTTTTAATTTGATTAAAAATCCAAATTTTTTCAGAATTTAAAACTATAATAAAAAGTATCTACCAACGGCTGTACCAATAACAAAGTATTCAAACTTATTGTAGTTAGAACTAAAATAATTACAACACAGTACTTATCGATTTTGCTGCATTGCTCTCGCTCTCTGGATTTGCGTAAACAAATTGTGTTTAGCTAATCACACGAGTTAAAGGCAATTAGATAGTAATTATTGACAAACCAAATGTAATACATGAATGAATTTTGTTAATTTACTTAAATTATCAAAATTAATTCTTATGTAGACAAATGCTAGAGCGCTGCTTGTAGTTCCCGCCGCCTCTTGACCTTCCAAATAAACCCCTAGTTTAACTCTCACGCCTCGGGAGTTTATGGGTCGGCACTCTCCAAGTGGGAGATAAACAGGTGAAAGGATTACACAGCTATAAGTTACGGAAGGAGAATAATATCGGTTCCAGGCCGCAAGCCTCCGCTCAAGGGGTAGGGCTCCGCCCCAGTGGATCCTGGGAACACGGAGGACAATACCAGGGGTGACAACTCCAAGACAGATCGCCCCCGCTGCACCAAACCTCCTCTCAGAACGAATTTGATGAATTGCCTTCTCCAGGACAGAGTTCTTTATTATTGGTGGATATTTACCAAAACCCTATCTATATATATTTCCTGTGAAATGACTGGAGGTAGTTGGTTAATTTTAATATTTAAACTTATGTTTTGATTGGTTGTATTATGTCCCTCCTTATGTGCTGATATTGATAATACTGGGTTTGTATATAAAACTTAGTTCGGAAGGCTGGTAAGCTATTATAGTCCGAATAAAATAACTTTGGTACTGGAGGAACGGATACGCGCCGCTTGTCTGAAATGACAAAACTCTGAGTTTTAATGTGCTGTCAAACTTAAAATAATCAAGCAATAATTTCCAAACTAATTGTATAGTGTCTACCATATTACATTCTTCTTAAAAAAATATGCTGGGGATTTTGCTTGAACTAATTTGCTTTTTATAGTGATATATATGTTTAAGAACACGTTTTTATGACTGAAATTGCGCGTGAGTCTTCTTTAACATGTCATTGTAGCGAGAATAATAATAATAAAATGATTTCTAGTGAATGGATGACAGTTTGATTTATTGTGATTAGTTTGGTATAAGACTCGTTTAATAATTCAAAAATGTTAATGAAAAATTAATTTCTTTGTAATCCCTTGCAAACTCGGAAACGATAAACGCTAGGCAAAAATGTTTTGAGCAAACATTAACTGTGTTATTTAAGTATTAGTAAAATAATACTGTGGCACTAATAAAACATGCAGAAAAATAATGAAAAGTTGATGAAGTAAACTCATAATGTTTTTAAATTTAGGCTGAGTCGGACGTGTAAGGTATACTCTGCTCAAGGGATAGTGTAGACTGAATATTCAGCCCAAGCGTTTCGACGATATTTCCAGATACGAAATGTTTCTCCAGTAAGAAATAAGGTGAGTTAGTTGACTTTGAGGTGTGTTTGTGGTCAGTTCTTAATCGATCACCAGTTTATTTTTATTACAGTTATTTAGTTTTAGAGCTATTACACGTTTTTTTTTAATTTAGATATAACAGTAATGTTACAGGATACATTGTATATGTAATTATTAGTGTTTAGTGCTATTTTAATATTTAGGCCTTTTAAAATTTTATTATTATTTTATTCTATTAGTAATTGATAAGAAGGCCTTGGCCTTTGAGTTTGCAATGGAAGAGGACAGAGCTGAGCCAGTGACTGTACAACGTGCGTGTGGTACTACCGCCGCCTTGTTGACAATCTAGATTTAAAAACTACTAAAACTATCTTCGTAGTTCAAGAAAAATTTATTTGATACGAGAGTACGTTTTTAGTGTCTCTTAAAGAACACAGTTAATTTAGTTTTAAAGTAATTTTGTCTACCATTTATCGTTACCAAGTTTGTGAGGGTTTACAAAGAAATTAATTTCTCATTAACTTGTTTGAATTATTAAATGAGTCTTATACCAAAACTAATCATAATGAATCAAACTGTCATCGATCCACAATAAATAATTTATTTATTATTATTCTAGCTACAGTGTCAGATGAAAGATGACTTACGCGCAATTTCACTCATAAAAACGTGTTCTTAAACACATGTATCACTATATAAGGCAAATTAGCAAAATCTCCAGCATAATTTTTCTTAAAGAATATTACATTGTGGACACTAAACAATTAGTTTGAAAAATTATTGCTAAGTTATTTTAAGTTTGGCCGCAAATTAAAACACAGAGCTTTGTCTTTTCAGACCAGTGGCGCGTGGTTGTTCCGCCAGTACCAAAGTTATTTTATTCGGACTATAATCCTATGTAACTCCTAACATAGAAATCCCCAGTTTTAACGTAAAACTCATATGGCTGTTAATTGATAGGCTAAGTCTAATTGATAAATTACAAGTTTTTAAGCATACAAATAAAATATTTTAATTTACATTTACTTTAGTTAACATCACCTGCGTAAATACGTCATTTATTTCACTTGGCCATGGTTCTGATCAGTGCGTAGACTATGCAAGAAGGCTACTTCACATTGCATGTGTTTGATGGAGGACTGTTTGGACCTTAACTTCTCTTAACTTTAACCTTAATTTTACTATTTAACAAAACTAGTATTTATATAGGTATAGTCTATATATATATATATCCAGAAATATATTGACGTATAATTAGAATTACTGTAGAGGGAAATATTTTTACAAGCACTGTGCCATATACAAATACAATGATCTTTACTTCTTGACTACTTATTTCACAATATCCCTTCATAATTAGTACCATTGTGATGACAGTTATTGTGATCTTCCCTATAATTGTTGTGACGCTGGAGACTTGAATGCGCGGTTTGCACTAGCGCGTGGACTCCGCTATAACTCCAATATTCTGGGTCAGCTCCGCCTCACTTACCTAAGAATGGCCCAGAATGCTTGTCAACCAGTGATAAACCGTTGCCTACCCGTGACGGATAGTCGAAACAAAGATGACTTATGCATATTTATAGCGGAGATGCGTTGTAACCTTCTCAATTTGTCGTGGCGGTGCCTTTTGTCCTTCGGGGCCACGCGGTGTTTACCCAAGTAGACGCTAGAAAGTCAGCGCCGCCACAGCCACAAGCCGCTCTCTCAGTGACTTGCTATCTGCACAAACTGTTTTGATATCCCACTTGGGCCAAACTGTAGCAGCTACTCCCTCCACCCATCACGATTTCCAGCCGGCTACAGCTGACTTCCACAGCCAAACATCGCTTCGACTAAGTTATATAATGTTCAAATACTCTGTAAATTCACAGTATTCTGTTTCTGTTAGTTCATTCCTTAACTCGTCTGTTGACCTTTTGTTTTTCGTGACTATTGTCAACACATAGGCCTGTACAATGCTTTGTAACATTAAGGAATAAATGTTGTAAAATCAGTCCTACACAAAAACTGTATGACTCCAACTACTAAACAAAAAGATAATAAATTCGATGTTTATAATGGGGTTGCAGCTTGATCTATTCACTTTCAATTCTCATTGAATTAGACTATAGGCCTATTCTATATGATTTTCAGTGCTAAATCAAACCGATGATGATCAAACCCAAACAATATTAGTTATGTCCAATTGGATTAATATTTTGATTCAACATTAATTTATAAATAAACGGAGTGTATACTTATGCCATCGGGGTAACTCAGAGACTAAACCTTTAGTCTGTGAAGTGATAATATCAAGGGTTCGAATCTCCGCTGATCTGACACGTTGAATTAATTATTATAATGCCAAGTATTATCTAGTTCCCAAGAGTAATTTAGATAAAATACTCACTTAGCGTAGTCGGCCTTGCAGTAAATGGAATCGTCTTTGATGAAGCACGAGGGTTGTCTGTCTAGGGCGAGCTGACAGACACAGCACCGCAGACAATGAGCGTGCCACGAGCGCCCGCTAACCTGCAGCAGGTACTTGTCCGTAATGGGCTCAGAGCACGCGGCGCACATCCGCTGCTCCGTCTGCAACAAGGAGAGATGATACTAAGGAACAGCACTTTGATGAAGCACGAGGGTTGTCTGTCTAGGGTGGGTGACATACACAGCAGCGTAGACAATGAGCATTCCACGAGCGCCCGCTGACCTGCAGCAGATACTTGTCCGTAATGGGTTCAGAGCACGCGGCGCACATCCGCTGCTGCGTCTGGAACAAGAAGAAATGACACTAAGGAACATCACTTCGATGAAGCACGAGGGCTGTCTGTCTAGGACGAGCTGATAGACACAGCAGCGTAGACAATGAGCGTGCCGCGAACGCCCGCTGACCTGCAGCAGGTACTTATCAGTAATGGACTCAGAGGACGCGGCGCACATCCACTGCTGCGTCTGTAACAAGGAGAGATGACACTAAGGAACAGCACTTTGATGATGCATGAGGGCTATCTGTCTAGGACGAGCTGACCGACACAGCAGCGCAGACAATGAGCGTGCCACGAGCGCCCGCTGACCTGCAGCAGGTACTGTGTGTGCTTGCGCGTGCACGCGTGTGTTTGTCGAAAATTTTGAAAAAGTTGAAAATTTCAAAAAATGTCGAAAAAGTAATGGGTTCAGTGCACGCGGCGCACATCCACTGCTCCGTCTGCAACAAGGAGATATGACACTAAGGAACAGCACTTTGATGAAGCACGAGGGTTGTCTGTCTAGGGCGAGCTGATAGACACAGCAGCGTAGACAATGAGCGTGCCACGAGCACCCGCTGACCTGCAGCAGGTACTTGTCCGTAATGGGCTCAGAGCACGCGGTGAACATCCGCTGCTCCGTCTGCAACAAGGACAAATGGATGGGTACAGTGGTCAGTGTCAACACTTGGAATAAGTCTTATAAGCCTTAATGAGTTGTTAAGAGAAAACTCGGGATAATCAAAGACTCCTATAAAATACGCATGGGTGATTTTGTCTTGAGTTAACCAGATCTATATTAAAAGGAAAGAATTTTATAAGCATATTTTTGGTTTTGCATTACATTTCTTTAGTACCTGCTTGCATGTCAGATATATGTGCATTATTCACCAGACAAGACATTACTCGCTATAAAACGGACAAAATATATTAACCTTGACTTTACAATTAGTTTATTCAAATACTGTGTAGGATGAACAGGTGGTTTAGAGATGGCGGGAGTTGGCCAGCTCATAATTCAAGATACTCGCCAGAGTCCAGGGGCTGAAGGTCAAATCCGACCATTACTCATTGGCAGAGAAAGCAATTAACAGTGGCGCATTCTGACGGGATACGCGAGGACTACCAGTAGACACTACCGACGTGGCTTCTACAGCTCGAAGTCTACCATCAAATATCAATCTGTGCTGGAGTGCCTCAGAGACTGCCAGTCTACGCTTCATAACATGTGTTTAGACTTTCACTAGAAATAAACAAATAATTATGTTTAATTAAACACACATTGAAACGAAATTGCAACAGTTACAACACGTCAAGTAACTTTACCGTTTAATTAATTGGTAAACTAAGAGCTGTTTGATTATAATCAAATATAACATTGTACCTACGTATTTGACAATCTTGTTCAAACAACAATTAGGCTTCATTACAGCCATAAGCTGTGTTAGCTGACATGAGTGTCGATGTAGTAGAGCCAAACCCAAATCGGTCTAGGATTCTGAGAATTTTATATTGAGCTGTTAAACTAGAGTTTGTTGTGTGCAAATTATCCATTAACAACTAGATTAATCTATCAACTGGTTTGCATTATGGCTTCAAATAACGTGAAAACATGTGCTAAAACACCATTCACCCCTTCAGACAGTGCCATGATTCAAGTTTAAAGGCGCTATTACCACTCACAAGTTTGGACTGCGAGTGTCTTTGTTGGTCATTATCTCGCAGTCTGTTACTGAACAATCACAATGAATGCAGACCAAAATGGATGATTCCAAACATCAGGCTACAATTTGAACTCTTTTCATAAAGTTTTATTGATAAATACATGAAAATATTTATCGCTGCAAACAGTTAGAGTTGTCTTGGTAGTGGGGTGGGAAGATATTTGAAGACACAATACATTTCGTAATAATTTACGTTCCCCAAAAGCGTACGTACTTGTTTTAGTTGGTAATTGCAGTTTTTTATGTGCTGTTAAATTTCAAAGTACTTGGTCAGACATTTAATACATAAATAATTAAACTAACTTATATGTAGAGTAAAAATGCACTCTCCTATCTCATCTTCATCGTTTGGCATTGGAGTAACCTACTGCATTTCTACTGAATTGTAGAGTTGTTATCTATACATTAATGTACGTATTAACTTAGCAACTTAAAAGAGCTAACGGTACGTTCTGTTTCACAAAAGACATCAAGGAACACAAGGGAACAGCAAACAATTGAAAACTTGCTGGAACAAACGGGTAAATAGGAAACAACTGCCCATACAACACCTGCTAGAAAAGACAGGGTATAGGAAATAACAGGCCATAGAAAACCTACTAGAACATACGGGTAAATAGGAAACAACAGACCATAGAAACCCAGCTAGAACAGATGGATACATAGGAAACAACAGACCATAAAAATCCTGCTAGAACAGACGGGGCATAATAAACAATAGACCATAGAAAACCAGCTAGAACATACGGGTAAAAACAACAGACCGTATAAAACCTTCTAGAACAGACTTGTACATAGGAAACAACATACCATATAAAATCTTCTGGAACAGACTTGTACATAGGAAACAATAAACCGTAGAAAACCTGCTAGAACAGAAGGGGCAGAGAAAACATTAGACCACAGAAAACCTACTAAAACAGACTTGTACATAGGAAACAGTAAACCGTATAAAACCTGCTAGAACAGAAGAGGCATAGGAAACATTAGATCACAGAAAACCTAATAGAACAGAAGGGTCAGAGGAAACATTAGACCACGGAAAACCTGCTAGAACAGAAGGGGCAGAGAAAACATTAGACCACAGAAAACCTACTAAAACAGACTTGTACATAGGAAACAATAAACCGTAGAAAACCTGCTAGAACAGAAGGGGCAGAGAAAACATTAGACCACAGAAAACCTACTAAAACAGACTTGTACATAGGAAACAATAAACCGTAGAAAACCTGCTAGAACAGAAGGGGCAGAGAAAACATTAGACCACAGAAAACCTGCTAAAACAGACTTGTACATAGGAAACAGTAAACCGTATAAAACCTGCTAGAACAGAAGAGGCATAGGAAACATTAGATCACAGAAAACCTAATAGAACAGAAGGGTCAGAGGAAACATTAGACCACGGAAAACCTGCTAGAACAGAAGGGGTAGAGGAAACATTAGACCACGGAAAGCCTGCTAGAACAGAAGGGGCAGAGAAAACATTAGACCACAGAAAACCTGCTAAAACAGACTTGTACATAGGAAACAGTAAACCGTATAAAACCTGCTAGAACAGAAGAGGCATAGGAAACATTAGATCACAGAAAACCTAATAGAACAGAAGGTCAGAGGAAACATTAGACCACGGAAAACCTGCTAGAACAGAAGGAGCAGAGGAAACATTAGACCACGGAAAACCTGCTAGAACAGAAGGGGCAGAGGGAACATTAAACCAAAGAAAACCTGCTTGGAAACAAGTGACCACAGAAAACCTGCTAGAACAGGTGGCGCATAGGAAACAAGAGACCACAGAAAACCTGCTAGAACAGGCGGCGCATAGGAAACATGAGACCACAGAAGTGACCATATCCTATACATAATGATTGCTATACTTTAAAAATTCATACATTATTTGTATAGATATCTTAAGATACTTAGTCTATAATATACTATATAAGATACTATAAAGTTGAAATATGAAATACTTTATATAATTTCTTCTCTAAACATTTATTTGTTATTAATGTTAATTATGCATATTTCAAGATGTCTTCCTTCGAAAACTTAAAATCAGAAAGAACTTAGGTTTTAACATTCCATTTGCACAGAAATGATAAATTTTCAAATAAAAGACATTAAGTACGGAAGTGACACAACAAAATTAATATATCATAACACATAAAAACATAACATTAAAAACCATACATTCATAACACAATAGTAACCTATAGCAAGTGTATAAAGTGTAGCCTATAAAGACCTTAGAAGCACTTAGCGCATCTAATTTCAATATACAATAAATATTCCACAAATAAATGAAGGATGCAGGGGAAGAAAGATCAAACTCCAAAAATATAAAATCTGAGCTATTCTTATATTACGATTCCTCTAACCGAGTAATATAGCCACGTGAAGTATTACACGGGAATATCGAATAGACTGCCCGCTACAATCAAAACCATTTTGAGGGTGCAGGGGAATATCGGTCAAGCTCCACTTGAATACACCGGTAGAAGGTTATCTTCTCCAAATTCCTCATGAACTGTACATAGGCACCATCTATGAGAACAACTTAATATAGCTTTTAAATGTATTGTATTAATAAATTTAAATATCATGTATTTGTAGTAGATTAACTACTCACTGGAAAAACGGACAAACTTTGTGCCTGTTATGACAAACTCGTCTGCACAGTGTTGTTATGTTTGGTCAGTCTGCAGTTTATCTATGATGTCGGATGTAAGAGTGCTGAGTTCTATGTTTTCTAGTGTAGTTACTGTTTATGTAAAACGTGAACATGTTTAATAGTGTAGTGTATGATGATGTTTGTAGTTCTACGAAGAAAAAAACGTAAGTTTTGTCGTGAACGTGATGTAGAAAAACAACCAAGGAACAGTACACATGAAATGGGTGATAACTGTAAAAAAAATAAATGGTTTGAAAACGTCAGTGAAGCTGAACGTTGTAAGTTATTGTCTACATTTAATAACTTTAACAACAGAAACGAACAAAATTCTTATTTAGCTGCGCTGATTACTGTTAAGCCAATTGAATGCCGTAGACCAAAGAACCCTTTAGAGGAGGCTACGTTAAATGATTTCTCATATGAGTACAAATTACGTGAGTAGTTCGTGAAGGTAAAGTTGAGAAGGTTAAAATCTTTCATAAAGCCTTTTTAGCCATTTTTGGGACTACTAACCGCAGATTTATTACTATAAAACAAGCAGTGGCTTCAACAGGAAAAGAGCCGGTTGACAAGAGAGGAGCTCACAAAAACCGACCGCACAGAATATCAGATGAAACCTACCAAGCTATGGTGGATTTTTTTCATTCATTAAAGGGCCGCAAGGCACACTATTCTTTGAAGAATACCAAAAAAGTTTATTTACCCGAAAACCTAAATGTTAAAAAAGTAATTTCTTTAATTTTGCAGAAGTATGATATGGAAATATCCTATAAGAAATTCCGACAAACTTTTGTAGAAAATTTCAATATCTCGTTCGGATATCCACGTACGGATACCTGCGCAACATGCGATGAGCAAAAAGTTAAGGAGGAAAGCCTTGCAAAATCATTAGAGAATGCTACAAATGAAGATAGATCTAAACTGGAGAAAGAGTTGACAGAACTCAAGACTGCCATGATTCTTCAAAAAAAGGGCGGAATGGTTTTATAAAATTAAGAGGAGCGCTAGAAGAGATAGTAGGAAGTCTGTTAAAACCGAGGCAATCGCTGTTTATTTTGGCAGGAATCTTTGCATTCTGATATTTCCACTGGTGAAGTGTATTTTCGATATCAACTGTCATTTGACCTCTTTAATGTACATGTATTAGTGAGTGGAGTATCTGTATTCTACACTTACAACGAAACTGAAGGTAAAAAGGGGTTTTATAGATGTCCTTTCTATGATCGACCATTTCATGCACAATTATTTGGATGTTATTTGTGCATAATTAATTCTTCCCCACAGTTTAAGAATTAAAAATATTCTGTGACAGTTGTTGTGGACAAAATAAAAACTTTACATTACTGCGATATTTTCATTACATGACAGTGGAGAAAAAAAGGTTTAAAGAAGTTACAATAACTCGTACATGGAACCAGATAAAAATATGGGTTTGATGCCTCGCAACACGGGAGCAGAAACCCCTAATGACATGCGTGATGTGATTAGGTCAGCAAGAGTAAAGCCTAACCCGTTTGAAGTTGTAGATATTGAAAGTGCACATTTCAAACAGTGCGGGAAGTTTTTGTCTTTAAAGTACACAAAGAAATTTACTGCCAATATTTTACTCTTTAAAGAATTAAGAATAAGTCAACTCAAACCCCGAACTATAAAACAGAGATGTACATACAATGGATAATACCGCAACTGTGGTCACACCACCTTTGAGTAAGAAGACTCATCAGGGAGAAACACTTTCTCATCTACACTCGGAACTATCATATCCACGGACGATCCCTGTTCCAAAGGCAAAGTATGATGACCTTCTAGTTTTGAAGTGATTCTGTAGAGATGATGCTCAAGAATTCTACTCGCAGCTTCCTCACAACGAGGAATGCTTTGATTAAGAAGGTAATGACTGATATTATTTTTTATTATCATAAAAATCCAATATTTAAAATATCACATTATAATGGAATCAGTTTTAAATTTATCCATATATAAAATTAATACAACTAGATAATTTACTATCATATAAATTTTCTCATACACGTGTTTACTTTTAGGTGTTACACACGACTCTGAAAAATCACCAGACAAATCTTGAAAGAAATCAACCCATTTTAAATATCTTTGAAACCCGATTTGTGTGATAATCATAATAAATTAGTGTTAATTATAAATTTGTTTATGAATTTTGTGCTTTTATTTTTACAGTTTCTCAAAGTACAGGGGAATAATGATCAAACTCAACGTTTTATTTTTTTTACATAAAACACACCTAAAAGTGTATTTTTTTGGTTTGTGTTTTTTACCCATAGAATGACAACCAGTTAAACTAAAAATTAAGCACGTTAATGTTACAGTTAAAATATATTTTCATATTTATACGAGTCTTTAAGTATAAAAATGCTCTCTTGTAAAATTTACTTTTTGTGAGTTTGATCGTTCTTCACCTGCACCCTTAAAATAGAATTAGTTTTAGGTCTTCAGTTGAGGTAATGAACAGTCCTACTTTAGTCCTCTATAATTAATGTTTCACATATAACTTTACTGGGCTCAAATTAATTCTTTAGTAATTTACTTTTATACTAATAACGTTAATTGTATCATTCATTATTCTCTATCTGTACAATAATCCAATTTATAGTCTTCTGTATATTAGCTATCGAAAAATTGGATGTAAAAATATTGGACAATATATATTTTATATTTTGTTAGGATTTAACCAAAGCACAATATTAAAGTCAATTTTACTACAAATGAATAGATAACCTCCCATTCATCTTTTAGAAACAGTTATCAAAAAGATTGTTTAAGCAAAATGGTCTGACAAAGTTACGTAAGAAAGTTAATATATATAATTCAGTGTTCGATAATTAATAATTATCAGTATTGATTGAACGTGATTTTGAGGTTTAACTTATGCTTTTAAAGGGTATCAAAGTATATGGCCTAAGCACGTATCCAGCTCTAACATATTATGTAAAAAATCTTTCCGGTTGATTAGATAATCATTATTTTAAAATTCTATGATTTATTTAACTGTATAACTGCTTGAAATTGTGTTTGATGCGAAGGTTGAAAAAGACGTTCTGCGGCCTCTGAAAGGTCAGGATTCAATCAGGAAGTTTGGCAATTCAATTACAAGAACATGACAGGTGCGGAGAAACCTCGGTTTGACTGGAAACGGGCCTGGCTGTGGTCATAAATCTCTCGCGGATGTCCGTGTGAGAACGCCGAGGACATGAGTGATCGATTACGGGCAGCGCTATCAGCGCCAGCCGCCCTCGGTTATCTCTTCAACCATCTGAGTCTCTCAAGGTCGTGCACTCATCGGATGGAACCTTGAGATCTGTTCAAAGGAGTTTTGATAAAATCTGATATACTTTAGTTTACGGAGTTATAGTGGTTTATTAGTCTTAGAAAATGTTAAAACTCTTAAGGGAACATGCACTAATAATTTGTTATCTTTTGGACACACAAGCTAAACCTCATAATCTCACATTGTCAACATTAATAATTACTGAAAACCGAAATTCTCTACTGACAGTTAGCCAACATTTTGGAAGACCAAACTCTAAAACAGGCGTTGACCGATCTGCGACAATTGTCTTCATGAAGCGTTCTAATGTGTGGAAATATAATTGTCATAATCCATTATAACGAGTCTGGATACAATGTCAACAAATAAAGCTCATTTTCCCAAATTTTCACATTAGTTTTATAAATCTAATTGTTATAAAATAAAATGTTTGTTTGCTTAATATACAAGTACAGTATTTTGAGGTCAAAGAAGTTGTACAATTAGTCAGACGAAGATGGTAGTAACTCCGCATTGTTGGGTACTAAAGTGTCCTACACAAACTGGGTACAAAAGTTTGAGGAAACGGTTGCCAGTCCATTTCTAATCTTTAAGGCAACATATTGAATGTTTCACGAAAAGTTAAATATACAACCTCAACCATTTTCACGTCAATATATTTGAATATATTAATGCCATTTTACCATTGCAAGTTTTATCACTTAGCTTTGAATAAAATCGTTATTTTTATATTCAACCAAAATAAAAATGAGAACTGTTACTGAAGTGAGACAGTGTCCTACTTCGTAGAGAAGAAGGCTACTGGTTGTTTTCCTTTATTCAAATTTACAGTTTTAGAGAGATCTTGGGTTAAATTTGCTGAATTAATCTTCAAAATACAAGATATTTTTTCAATACAGTCCTCAAACTATTTTTACTCTTCAATGCTGAATTTAAATAGCAAGTGGCATACTCTACTAAATCAACAGCAGTTTCATTTAAGATAAAATTATTGATTTAATGTATTGTTTCGTTCTACAAGTATGTGTAATTTAAAATAAAGTGTTTACAATATCACGGTGGGGAAAACTACATTTTCAGATTACAGTAATTTTTAATTATTGTTAATTATTATTGGGAACTAATAAATAACTCGTTTTGTTAGATTTTAGAGTTTCCCGTACCATAAATCTCGCGTTTATTTTGGGTTGTATGATTAGCATAAAAAGGAAATAAAATTCGGTATCAGCAATAACTACTACAACTGTTGGTAAAAGCATCAAAGCATGTCCTTGATTTGTACGTAAAACTTGTATTCATGTATAAGTGATCAAATCGGGTGCTGGAAATGCTAATCCAAGGTTAATAAATAGTTATCTTTCACAAAAAGTAATACATGAATTGTGTTATTTTCATATTATTAGACTAAGTGTCAATACTTTTACAGATCTGAACACTTTTGAAAAAGCTCATTGATGAAGGTAAAAAACCCCTCCATTTTAGATTTTGGGTGTACTTTTCTTCATCTGAAAGCAATAGCAACTCACAGAGTTCGAAACGTTGTAACTTAGTCTATTTCGTGTGCCCATTAACGTTAGCAAATTACTTGTATTATCTCAACATTTCGTTACGATTACAAATAAAACATAACAACATTTAGAATAACTTTAATATTACATCATTTTCCCTATTTCATATAGTGTCATTATGTTGATATAGAGTTGTCCAATGCGCAGACAGTTGGTCTGCGACGCTAAAGAGCCGTCTATCATGATTTCCTTTCGGAATGTCTGCGGAGATTCCTAGAATGACTCACACCTGAGCATTCAGGAACACAATCGGCTCCTAAAAAAACTATCCCATCATCGGACAACGGTTTCTGTCGGTCACCATGAACATGGAAGGGTGGGTATCGTCATTTACCGACGGGCGGAGGAAGAAACGAATAGATGATTATTAGAATAGTGTGTCTAAGAATAGTTTTAATTACGTTAACAGTCTGTGGAGGCTGTCAGCCAAGTGGTTTAAATCACATAAGAACAATGTTATTTATCGTCCAAAAGTTGTGTATGAAGTATCATTTTAAATATTATCATATTGCGCATTGGGTTTTGTTTCGATATTTTTAATACATACGCCTAGTTTTGAAAAATAGGTGAAAATAAAAACTTCAGACTAAATATTCGTTATATTTTATAAAACATTTAGTTTGTTTTCTATCAAACCAATAACGTATTCGCAAATCAGTTCCAGCACGCAGTTTCATTCTTTATAAAATGCAATTTGTTTGGGAAAATTCCGTTTAAAAATAACTGTTCAGTTTGGATACGTGTGATCGTATGTCTGGTTTAAAAGTAGCATTGTTCTTATGGGATTAAAACCAACATGGCCGACAGACTCTGTAGACTCTTAAACCGTTTAAAACACCGTCCTAGGAAATAAATTAAAAGATAATAGAAGTATAGCTCTTATATTTTGATAAAATGATTTTATAACCATCCACACTAGATTCGAGAACATTGATTGTAATCCAATCCAAATTAGTCTATCTGAAACAAAAACAACACCATAAGTGGATTTGTATTTTGGAAATATGTAGAAAAATTGCCATATTTTCTTATGTTTATTAATTTTCTCTTCTAATGAATTATATTTAGGTTTAATCAAATACAAGAAGGTACTAATGTTAAGGTAATCGATTTCAACCATTCATATCCTAGTCGCTCTGGTCTGCGGGTGGTAATATTTGTATCTTTTTGTATGCTACTTATATAACATTTGTGCTATGTATCGGTTCATCTGTGTGTGGTATTATATCTATATATAGCCAAGTTACCTGCACAGCTCTTGCATTTTAGTTACCTCTTAAAATAATCTTAAGTTATCTTCAAAATGGAGGCACTCAGGACAAAAATATTTCAACCAAACCAATTTTCGTTCTTGTTGTTATTCCACTGCACGTGTATGAATGGGTGAATACCATTGTACATTTATGGATGAGTTAATACCGTTATACGTGAATGGGCGGGTTAATACCACTGTACGTGTATGGGTCGTGCAGGTCTCTGTGCACAACCACAGAGAGGAGATACCTTACAGAGGGAACTGCACGTAGGTTTACGACGTGTTCTGTACGTGTGTGGGTCGGTGTTTGGGTCAATACCAATGTACGTGTGTGGGTCGGTTGGTTGGTCAATACCACCGTACGTGTATGGGTAGGTGCACTTACGTCTAAATATCAATTTTAAAAGCTCTAAATGTATGTAAACAATACTGAAAACACAATGTGCACCTACTTACTGAGTATGATTAAATATTAACATTTTTGTAAAACCAGTCTAGAAAATTCTTCCGATTAGTTTCAAACACAAATCTCAGCCAGAAAGAAAAACATAAACTGACTGCGAGGAGGTGCGAAAAGTCTTAAAGCGGAGAAATATTTACCTGGCGTTGTAAATCTTGGGCCGACTGAAACATATGTTTCGCGTAATGACACCGCAGCCAGCAGTATCTCATGGGTTTTCATCGTCGCGCCGTGCCTTGCTAGTAGTCACCGGTCGCACGGACCCCTGCAGCTCCTCTCTGACCCCAGCCACTTTTATATCGATACCCATTTTATACCCACCTGCGGATTTATGCCCCTTATTATTTATAACATAATTAACATTCCGCCAGAGTTTTCCGCTATCGTTTATCCCCGTGTGTCCAGTGAGTAGGTGTTGGTTTTGTAGAAATAAAATATTTTATTGCGTTTTTTACAGGTAGTTCGTAATGTTATAAATTTATGGTTTTATTAAGAGTCTCATCTAAACGACAGCATAAATGTCTACTGCATTTGTAGGACTGTACTGGGTAACGTTTTCACGTTTAGTTAATATAATTTGTATGACATTAATTTTCTAAAAACCTATTTAAAGTACGTTTTACTAAATACATTGAATGCGTCTTACCTAGAAGTGTTTGTATTGCACTGAAAACGAGAAGAAAGGTCAAAAATGAACATAAACAATATGGTTTGACTCCAATTTTATGATTACCGACCTATCAAGTAAAACTCAAAGCTTCCTTCCATTTAACATCCCCTAACAATGACTCCACTGTTAGATATCTAAAATAGATTTTAAACACTTTGTACTTCAACAGTCTTTTTTAAAGGCTAATCTTACTTGGTACATAAGATATATCGGCAATAAAAAAATAGGAATAGCTTTTGTCTTATAGCCTCCATAAAAAACACAAAAATATAAATAAATACTGAATAACATCATCCATTGTTTATTGTTGTTATGAGCTATATCTGTCGTTTACAATCTTTGTCTCTGAATATCTAGGTTGATTAGCTATACCAACTTTATAACATTTTTGCCACTGTATATATCAACAAATTTAATACTTGAGAACCTGTCTTGTCATACTTATTAATTACGGCAGGATATGTATTCGGCTTTGGAATCACTGTACTCAGGTGTCACTTCATTTTTTATTGCTGTATTTTAGCATAGTTCAAGGTTGTGGCACATATTATAGGCCACATGTTCTAATGTGCAAATCAGAAGAAAGCATATCCACGGATAAATGTAAACAAGTACAAGTGCATGGAGTATTATCTAGCAACAGTCTGGTCTAGTCGGTAATTCAAATACCCAATCAATCAAGTTGCTGTTATGCGTGATCCCGCAAGGAAAATAATGAAAGATCCAAATACGTACCTCAAAGGCAATGCTATATGGATAGTAGTCATGAGAGGTGGGTCGTCCGTACCATGTCCAACCGCTCAATCTCCACGAGGTCCCACCTAAATACCTCAAAGGCAAGGCTACGTAGATAGAAGACATGAGAGATGGGTCATCCGTACCATGTCCAACGGTTCAATCTCCACGAGGTCCCACCTACGTACCTCAAAGGCAAGGCTACTTGGATAATAGTCATGAAAGGTGGGTCGTCCGTACCATGTATAACGGCTCAATCTCCTCACAAGGTCCCACCTACATACCTCAAAGGCAAGGCTACGTGAATAGTAGTCATTAGAGGTGGGTCGTCCGTACCATGTCTAAAGGCTCAATCTCCTCACGAGGTCCCACCTACATACCTCAAAGGCAAGGCTACGTGGATAATAGTCATGAAAGGTGGGTTGTCCGTACCATGTCTAACGGCTCAATCTCCTCACAAGGTCCCACCTACATACCTCAAAGGCAAGGCTACGTGAATAGTAGTCATTAGAGGTGGGTCGTCCGTACCATGTCTAAAGGCTCAATCTCCTCACGAGGTCCCACCTAAATACCTCAAAGGCAAGTATACGTAGATAGGAGACATGAGAGATGGGTCGTCCGTACCATGTCTGACGGTTCAATCTCCACGAGATCCCACCTACGTACCTCAAAGGCAAGGCTACGTGGATAATAGTTATGAGAGGTGGGTCATCCGTACCATGTCTAACCGCTCAATCTCCTCACGAGGTCCCACCTAGATACCTCAAAGGCAAGTATACGTAGATAGTAGTCATGAGAGGTGGGTCGTCCGTAGAATGTCTAACGGTCCAATCTCCTCACGAGGACCCACCTACGCACCTCAGAGGCAAGGCTGCGTGGATATGAGACATGAGTGGTGGGTCGTCCGTAGAATGTCTAACGGTTCAACCTCCTCACTATCACCCACCTACGTACCTCAGAGACACGGCTACGTGGATAGGAGACATGAGAGGTGGGTCGTCCGTAGCATGTCTAACGGTTCAATCTCCTCACGAGGTCCCACCTACGCACCTCAGAGTCAAAGCTGCGTGGATATAAGACATGAGTGTTGGGTCGTCCGTAGAATGTCTAACGGTTAAACCTCCTCACCATCACCCACCTACGTACCTCAGAGACAAGGCTACGTGGATATGAGACATGAGTGGTGGGTCGGCCGTAGAATGTCTAACGGTTCAGCCTCCACACTATCACCCACCTACGTACCTCAGAGACGAGGCTATGTGGATATGAGACATGAGTGGTGGGTCGTCCGTAGAATGTCTAACGGTTCAACCTCCTCACTATCACCCACCTACGTACCTCAGAGACAAGGCATATCTTTTCTATGGAAAAGGTGTATTGTATAAGACGTTAAATCGTGGATTGATTGGCGTTTGACGTATTCCTAAGTAACTACTTTTCATAGTCCTTTCTATTAAATCAAGGCTAAGCAGGTTGAACCGTAAATTTATGTTAAAAGCTATAAGTTGATAGAACATATGTTGGCGGTATGTATTTTCAATTATGCAATAATACGAAATACCTCTAACATATACTGTACTTGTAAAATTTCATCATTGAAACACATCCAATACATTATTTTCACACCAAGCAACAAGTAGATAACAACCAATTATTTCAAATCTTCGAAGTCTTTGGATAGCGTAAATTATCAAAAGGCGTTAATTAGCAAGTGATAATTCAATACGCATGATAATGATTTTCAAATAATACTATAAAACATTTTATATTGTCCTCCAGTCTCAGAACGTTTTCACACCATGATGTTTGATTTAATTAGATAAAACTTATGAATTATTTATTTATCTTCTTTCAAATATAAAACTCGTTTTTAATTTTTAAATAAGTAACACTATATGTTATAACAGTTATATTATTATATTGTGGAAACAAATTTATTTAATTTGATTTTTGTTCAATAATGGCTACCTTGTAGGTGAAATACCCGAAGCAAATAACACATTTATTTGAAAATTCTGATAATGTACAGTATAGTACATTAAAGTTGTTAGTATCTATTATGTCTCATAAAACAGTAAACAAAATACAAACAACTATATAACACAATTATGGTAACTAATAAATCTAAGTTTTAGACTTACGTACATAATAAAGATTTTATAATATATCTCAGTGTATTAAAAGTAATAATTTCTTCTTAAATAATGTAACTAAACATTAAGCAAAAGTCTTTCATAAGGAAAAAACTATATTATGGTTATAAGATAAGCAATATCTTTGTTGGAAACTAGATTTAAGCCACGGCAGAATGTGATGTGATGAATTCATGAAACTTTCAACCCTTACTACCCTCTAACACCGTATGGAATGCGCCATTAGGTATGCCGTGTAAAATATGGAAATCCCTGAAGGACAACATTAGTATTAGTAAGAAAAAAACCCCTCCTTCTAAACAGGATACACACCACCAAGGGTATCTTACAGATTTTTATGGCGAGTGTGTTTTGGTATTTATTAATAAAAATGTTCTATATTTAATCAAAAATGTATGGCTTTGATGTCAGTACCGACATTCTCAGCCATTCCTTTGCCATAATTGGCATATGTTAATTGTTAATTTGTTAATTGGTAATATAGTCAAAATGTTTGTAAACACACGACTTTTAACTACTTTTCCATGTTTTTGTAATTTTCTTTAGTTACCAATAAACATATAAGTTACATATAAATGTGAAATAAGAAATTTTTTGTCCTTTTTTTTAATTCCATTTATATACTTTCAGTTCATCAAGAGCAGCACCAAAACGTAAACTGCATTTTAAAATATTATTTTTAACAAAAATATACACAATAATATACAGTACAATTTTTTAACCGTAGACTCAGCCGAGCACTACTAACTTGTGTGCAAATATTTGCATTACGTACGAGCGTCCAACTGCACTTTTCTGCTTCCTGTTGTGTTTTAAATATAAAGATGGTGTCATAACATTGAATGAATTATACCAAATAATAGTATATATTATTAGCTTTTTACTTGTGACAGCTAATATAATATATTTTATGATATATATTTTCAACTGCTGTTAATATTTGAAACATTATTATTGAGTAGAAAGAAAAATTATCAATTGAGCAAAATTCGTATTATTCGGTCAGGCTAATTTTGTAAGAGAAAAATATTTAAATATTAAGTAAGTGAAATAGCGTGTTTCATTTTAATTTCCATATTTTGTTTGTTTTAAAATATTGCAGCCTACAGATTGAGTGTAAATATAACATTCTTTGTTTGAGTTTAAGTCTTGTTTTTTATTTATTTATTTATTTTATTCTAGATTGTTTTAAATATTAGTAAGTGTAACTCAAATTATTTAGTTTGAGTTTAAATATATATTTATTATTTTAGAATGTTATACATATTAAGTGTTACAACTTAAAAATACAGATTCGTTATTTACATGTCTATTTGTAGTTATTGATCTTTTTGTAACTCTTCCTTTTATTTGAAACAATTTTCCGAGTAATAAAATTAATATAATTAAATAAAATCACTTCCTGGCTTTTACGAATTTGCATAAACTATGGTTAATATTTCATAATTAATACTCGTGAGTTAAGGGACAAGTCATGGGCAAAGGAAGTGTGTACGTGTTCCTTTTACATCAAACTAAATAGCATCAAGTTTAAAATTTTTCGAAAAGGATGAATATAAATATATTATTATCTTAGTCTTCGAGAGTTGATGTGGTTCGTGACGCGGTCCACATCCGAAGACCAAGATAGAATAGAATAGAATAGAAATTTCTTTATTTTGAAAATTAATTATACAATTAATTTACAAAAAAGGCGAAGTTAGGGCCACATGGCCCTTTCTTACACTTAACCTTAAGTAAAACAATAATAAAGTATAATAACTAAATAAAGAAATGAAAATACCATATTAAATAGCTATAAGTCATTTAAAGAAAAAAAAAAAAAAACTTACTACTTAACTTAGCATGAACAGTTTTAAAAACATACATTTTACATTATTACACTTCACATGAACACACTGTACAACAATAATAATTTTAGTAAAACAGAGCATTGCCAAAAATTTTTAAATATGTTTTTCCATTCATACATCCTCTCATTCATACCGCTCGCTACCAACTCCACCCCAGCAGAGCCCAAGCCCTAAGACGAACCGGGTTTAAGATAGTTAGTGTGCATAAACATGCGAGGATGTCTTTTATCTGTACGATTACAAACTTGTTTTAAAACAATTCTGCAATAGTTTAACCACTTATTAATTCAAATAAAATGAAAAATGATTAAGAATACATTAATAGTTATCTAATGTTTAATGTTGTCTTAATGTATTAAGTTAACTATTAATCACAGTACATTAATAGTTTTGATTGATCTTTTAGGATTACCCCTTACTAGGACATATCAACTACATAATCAATGTTACACTTACTGCTACAAAATATGCAGTGCACTTAACAAAGTCAGTATGATTTAGGAGGCCCCACGAGCTGAGCTCGACGACAGGTAGAGTGCCGAGGACAGGTAGTTTTAGGTGCGACAGAGGAGCACCTCCGGAAAAGGGTGAAGAGGTGCTCCTGAGTCGCACCACTAGCGAAAACTATTTATTACAACCCATCAGACAGGTAAAAGGCGCTCCTGTGTAGCGGAACCCCCGTCTATATGCCCCCAAATGCAAGGCTACGCGATAAAAGACAAACTGGGTAGGCCGATAGTGACGTGCCCAATCGTACAGTGTAACAGTGAAGTCCCACCTACATAATCCCAAATGTAAGGCTAGGTGATAGGAGACATTAGTGGTGGGGACGACCGTGCCGTGCCCGACGGCTCACTCTCATCATGAGGTCTAACCTATATAACCCGAAGGCAATACGCGGATAGGAGACATGGGGTGTGTGATGTCTGTGTCGTGTCTGACAGCACAAACTTACGGCAAAATCCAACCTCCTTGCACCAAATGTAAAGCTGCGCGGATAGGAGACATGAGTGGTGGGGACAACCGTGCCGTGCCCGACGGCCTAATCTCACCGCAAGTCCTAAATCATATTTCGCTGTGGATTCAAGAGGGAATTTCGACTCACCACTGTCCAGGACGGCAGGACACTCATTCATTGACCACTAGCTCCTGAGAGGACAGCTAATCCGAGATTAACACCCGTGTTTCCGTCCTGTAGTGGGAGGCTTTTATTAATGATCTTGATTCTGACCTTTAAACTTTGTCTTGGAACCCTCAAGTTAGGTAGAGTCTATGTAACACTGGCTTGGGTAGAGCTCTCTGTTACATAAAAATATATGTAATGAATCGCCAAGCATTACATATATTCTTCCTGGTTGTGCATAAGGACATAATGTATGCAAAGTAATTAAAAGTTTTAAAATAAATAGAGTGTAGATACTTCTTGGAATATAAAAGAAACCACCATTTTAATGAAATGTAATGTATAAGAATTCAATAGAATTTAATCAATAATATGTCTTATATTTTAGATAGTCTTATATTATGAAAAAAAAAACATTGTTTGATTACTCTATCGATCTCAATTTTTTATCCCAGTACATAAAGAGAGGAGTGGGTAATATACGATTGGGAAATGTCCTAATACACCTTTGTTTATTTCACATATACTTCAGAGGCTAATTCTCTAGAAATAATATTGAAGTATAAAATAATTTTTCCAATTATCCAAGAGCGTAATTCATCTCTGATTGAGAACCACCTCAAGTAGTGCAAAGAAAATAACAAATTAAGGATAGGTCAAATGCAAGGAAATCTTTAAGGATTACTAAGCAAAGAGATGTCTTATATAGGGGTGGGAGGTAATCCTGGGAACACTTACGAATAGAGTAAAAATTTTAAAATCTGTTCTATCATGAACTTAAAATTAAATTATACCAATATTAACTGAAATTTGAATTACTTAAATGCAAAGTAATTTGTCATTGTTTCTATAAATTAACTTAAATAAAAGTGTTTTAAATTGCTTTGTAATTCAAAACTATTATACAAAGTGGAAAACATATTTAAACACTTTCACAACTTTTGTATCACTTTACTTGACAAAGTGAAATGTTGTACATGATCATGTTTACAAAGAATATACTTTTTGACGCCATTAGCGACATTTAATCTTTTCAAGAGGACGGCCCATGAGGAGTTGAACGAAAATCTTCAACGGAAGCCCAGGTCGAGTTTTGTATCAAATAAAATATCTATTCAAGAGAAACTAACTGCCGCAAACCCGACTTCGAAAGGTTTATCCTTTCCAGATTAGCGGTAATTTTAATATTTCAAAGTAACTAATTTGAACAATATTATTTCTCTCATATTTAACGCTTTTAAATAAATTATTCTGATCAAAATTTATACTTTATGGAACACAATTAAAAATACGTTGTTGTGAAGACGTTTCCATATTTTCCCCACCCCGTACATGTGTCCATTAATAAAAAACATTACCCATTTATAAATACTGAAACTTTGGGGTTTTTATATATACATATACTGTAAATATAGATGGTTTTTTTAACACGTTTGTGTGTTTATGTATGTATATAACAATGAAAGCACGCCATGTTAGTCTTTCGGAAATAAAACGTTGACAATTTTGCTATCACATTTCATAATAAAATATGGACATATGTAGAAATAAAAAAAATGTTAATACATTTCAAAAAATATTTATCGTATGACTTACTTTTATGGCATTTATTTGAAGTTTCGTTAAGAAATCGTTCTAAAATTTACCCATTTAAAAACATTACTTAGGCCTAAAACAATAATTCTTATTATATTATGGTTTATGTGCGATTTATTCTATAAACCTTCTTCAAGACAGAAGTCTAAGTAAGTATGCCTCTATTCAACTATAAATATAATTATTTAATGCGCTCTTGAACTGTAAAGCACTTGACGAGACATTCACATTTTATGTGAAACAAGACATATATATATATACATATATATATATTAATTTAAAATATATTTGAATACCTTTTGAAACATGCTTTGTTTCATATAGGTTGAGGTAGTCATATTTAATAAAAACTATTCTTGATGTATAAACTATTCCATTTAATCCTAGAATGAAATTCAAATACGTATAGATATTGGTCAATAAAACTGTGAACCCTGGTAAAATGTTGTTGTTTTAAGATTCCTTCAAAAGTAAAATAGCTGAAAAATCAAACATCGGGAAAGTGTATTTGTTTCTATTACGTTTCCTTGTCAAAATAAAATAGTTTGAAATGAGGAAATCGGGAAAGTGTACTTGTGTCTGTTACTTTTCCTTGCCAAAATAAAATAGTTTGAAATGAGAACACCGGGAAAGTGTAGTTTTGTTTGTTACTATTCCTGGCCAAAATGACATAGTTGAAAATGTAAACATCATGAAAATGTAGTTGGGTCTGTTACTTTTCCTTGCCAAAAAAAAATAGTTTGAAATGAGAACATCGGGAAAGTGTAGTTTTGTTTGTTACTTTTCCTTGCCAAAATAACATAGCTGGAAATGTAAACATCGTAAAAGTGTATTTGTGTCTATTACGTTTCCTTGCCAAAGTAAAATAGTTGGAAACTTGAACATCGGGAAATGTTTCCGTTAGTCTAAGACTCATAGCTAAAGTTAAGTAGTTGGAAATGTGAGTATCGATAAGTTGTTTGTTACTTGCCAAATTTAAGTAGTGTGATCATGATTACTTGTACCTACAAACACAAGATTCCTTACCTAAGTGAAGTGCATAGTTGGAAGTAAGAAACAGTTCTCACACGTTATTCCGATAAATCACTGGATTGCGGCTGTGTCGCTGCGGACAACAAACACGGAGCTGTAGAATGGATAGCTGTGACCGCAGCTGAGGTAACTTGTAAGGCTCAAGGTAGTATGCATTATTCAGGGGGCTCGCATACTGTATCAGTAGTGAGCATTGTACCGCTCTCTTATCTCACAGTGATAACGAACGAGTCGAAAGCATGTCCGGAGGCCGAGCTTGGCAGCCCGAACAACTCCAATTATCTCAAATGCCACCCTTGAGATGAAACCGGTTTCACGCTTAGCTGCGGGTAAATCATTCGAACAACAAATACGGTTTGCTAATGAAAGCGGTATGTTTTAAAAGTGAAGTATTTTCACATAGAGAAATCATAGATTTATTTATGTGTTGGTAATTTAACAATATTTTACGTCCCAAAGTACCGGTAGTTCTTATAATAAGCAAAGAAGAGCACTACCTCGATCGTTTCCACATCGTAGAACATAAACTTAAATAATTTATTGTTATTTAATAATCAAGTATAGTAATTTAGAGTCGAAAAATTCATGATATTCTCTTCCCGAAAGCAGTAACGTAATAAAGACAAAACTTGCTTTGCGATGAAGTTCAGACTAAGCAGGGGCTGTGGAGGAGCTGAATATTTGGTTACGTGCATTTTGCGCCCGTACAAATTGCGCCTTGCCTTTCACGAAGGATCCCCTATTGTGTGAATGTAAATTGTTTTCCTTTTAGAAAGAACTGAAATTCGACTGAGGCTACATATTAAAACTCGAAAGTACTTACAAAATCTAACTTCTAGTAAGGACCATTCGTAGAATGTATCAGTTCCGCTTGAACCAGAACAGACGTTGGAGGTTTCAGGCGTGTCAGTAAATTCTGAATGGGTGTTTCTCCCCACCCCCAAGACAATATTATTGACACTGTCTTTATCATACAATCGTTGCATGCTCCGTAACCTTTCATGCTTCTTTCTCCTTTTCAACTAGTTCTTTCTCCTAACTCGATAGTTTGCAGCCTGAACATTGTGTCGGCTTGATATTGGTATTCAGGGATTGATAACACTTTTGTACTGGCCTAATATATAGGCAAGATGTTATGTGA
The DNA here is from genome assembly GCA_035578905.1 of Stictocephala bisonia. Lineage (NCBI taxonomy): Eukaryota > Metazoa > Arthropoda > Insecta > Hemiptera > Membracidae > Stictocephala > Stictocephala bisonia. Next base: position 234,625 of record JAQJVL010000163.1, on the reverse strand, counting down.
ACACAAAGAAGCGGTCCCTTCTTGTAATGTAAGGCGCAAATTGAAGTCTGGGTAAGACGCAAATTTTACGGGTGGATAAAGCACGCCACAGAATGTTAGTATGTAAACGACTGTATGATAGTTATGAGAGGACAATAATAATAATAAAGATATATTTTAGTTATTCATTAAACTTGTTCTCGTCATTAGCAGTATTTGACATAAATTAACCACAGATAATCTACTTATTTTTAACTTTTTACTATATTTGAATTTATGAATGTGTGTTGTTTCCTGTTGTAAAACAGAACCAAGCAATTTGAATTTCGTCACTCACATAAAAATTCCTTTTCAAATCTTAAATAGCTGACTTTTTAAACTACATGGCATCATTTAATAACATTTAAACAAATAGCTTTTGGTCAGGAGACTTTCAAACCAAAAATGTTTTGTTAAAGCCTGAACACGCCCTTTAGGAAATATGTACAATTTTACCACCAAAACAATCTGCCATTAAATTTTTAAATTATACCCAAAATTAGAGATAAATTATGACAAAAATCTAAAACTCAAATACATAAATAAATATTCTATATATATGGGACAGAATGCAATAAAAACGTCCTTCGAACGATAGTGTGATCGTCAGTTTAATGAAACGTCTACTTTTAGGCAACATTCTGTTTACAATTACTCATTACTTTTGAAACTCGATGGAATTCTCACATTGTAACGGACTAAGTTATATATATTGAATATAGTTATGTTTTACTTCAAACCAAAAGTATTAGAAAGTTTACAGTTCAATTTCAATAAAAATTGCTATATATCAAAAATTAATGGAACGTCGATTAATTATTACATACCCTTAAAATATATTTGTTATGTGTTTTTAATTACCTTGCTTAGTCATTTTAAGTCAGTAAGCTACGTTAATTTTATTCATATATACTTATATGGATGTTTGTGTGCTCTGCCGAATGATACACAAGCATTAAACAGAGCGACCGGCCAAACGGAGCCTCTTGTAGATCTGTCATTGAATACATTCAAACCTACACAGGTACAGGAAAACTTTGTCGAACTATACCCCTACTTTTGAAAAAATAATAAACTGTATATTTACAAACCATTAAATAATTTTTAGAATCATAAAAAATTACTTTAATGATACAAAATGTTAAACTCCCCTTGTTGTGTTCTTGTTGATAAATTTATTCGAATTAGTTATAAAACATAATTTGCTTAAAATAAAAAAATTAAAGGTTGACTCTTTTAAATTATAGGCATATTTAGTGTTATATATATATTTTTGCATTATAATTACGATTATCAGTTTTTTTACACGTTTGGTGTTAATTATGATTGAAAGACGAGGTATTTCTCAGTTAAGACACGGCAAGAGAATTCATTAAGGATTATACATGATAGCATACATTCACGTTTTATTTATAGTCATTCATCACATTTCTACGTGTTAACGTAAAAAGGCACTTTTTTATCTTTGAAAAAATTAAATTACGATATTAAAAATCGATATCGTTGCGTTATTTCAATACGACAGTGGAGTTTGTTAAAATGCCAGAATGTAGTTCACCAATCGTAAACAATACTTAAGTTATAAAACAATAGGCCAACGAACTATAATTATTTAGGTGTGTGTTTTTTCTATGGTTGGCGTTTAGCGCAGATTTGTGGGAATTAAACTAGACGACCGCGGCTACGTAACCGTTTAGCGGTAAAACCGTCTGACCACAGAGATTAAATTACTTTTAAAATTTATGGAAGTGGTGGATAGAGATGTGTTGTGGGCTCGGGATATGAGATACAGCCGTAGGGGGCGCCCGTGAGGGACTGGCACATAAAAATAGCCGTAAGCAGCCATACGAAAACATTGGGGTGATATTTGTCGGATGATTTAGGGGCGGAAGAGGTAAACTGTCGTAAGAGAGTCGTCAAGAAGGTACTTGATGGGGGCTGGTGACAGCGCTTGCGGGTGGCGGTCGACCGGCCATTTGCATATTTATAAACACGCGGGCACCGTGGGACTGGCGGTGGCTTTAGCGCTCCCAAACTGAGCGGGTCATGTTCATTGTTATTTCAATTGATTTGAATTTTTGAATATTAATTCATCATCATCTTCTTCTGCTGTCTATTTAGTAATATTTTCATTGCATAGATCATAAAATAAAATTTCAAAAACGGTAAATATAAGTTTGAGCAGTGTGTTATGTACGAATGCACTCACTATATTTTCCCCACGGAGATTCCCGCATGGTTTGTGAAGTCAATTTATCTGATTGTACAGAACCTCCTATAGGTGAAAACACGATTAGTAAACTCCTCCGTAGTAACTATAGACATATAGGTGAGTCACTATAATTACAAAAATGTATTAAAGTGTAAATTATTTGGGAAGATTTATTTGTTAAATAGAATAATTTAGTTTATCCAAATTCTTTAGTTAGACAACTATGATAAAGTCTAGCCAGCGTAATAAATTTACATGGATTTTACTGAGAATCTCATAAATTTGAACTAAATTTGGTACATATTAAGACGGTTTATTTGTCAAAATTTTATATTTACGTTTAATTCACGTTAAAATAGACATATAAGGTCGGTCAATACCAGAAATTAGTCATGACCAGTCAATTACCAGAAATTATTAATAACGATTTTCTCTTCCTCGTACTAATGATCACTCATTTACTATTTGTTTTCATATATTAATTCCAAAATTTGATAAGAGCCTTAAGCCAGTAGCAATATATAACAAATATAAACTTCTTAACATGCAGAAAAGGCTGGAGCTAGAAGTGATACATGCCTGTTTGATTTAAATTTGAATATTAAATGATAAACTTTAAGAAGACCGTAATATTACACCACAAAAGATAAATATTATATGACTATAACAATTATAGTTATTTTATTTCCATAGTTGTTTTTTTTAATTTTGGGCACTTTTCTAAATATAATTAGGATGCGATGGAAAATAGTACTAGGTTCCCAAGGACAGTTCTTATGAAAAATAGTAGGCCTACGATTAAAACAGATATTGTACTTCTTGTTCCTATCAACAACGCTAATAAAATCTGCGTATAAGTGTAGTAAAAAAATCTCAAATGAAAAATCCCTGAAACGAAATTAACTACAACATATAAATAGTCCTCCCGTAAGTAAATGAAAAGAAAATGATACATTACAATTAAAAAAGAACCACTTAATGTTAGAGAGAAGTTCGACAAAAAGGTGTTTGCTTGGGTCACTGCCTGAGAGTCTCTGTTTCAGAGGGTCACTTTCTGAGAGGAGGGGTCCATGTTTGAGAGGGTTACTGCCTTAGGGGAGGAGTTTATTTATGAGAAGGTCACTGTCTAAAAGGAGATGTTCATGTTTGAGTGTCTATGAGGAGAGGTCATGATTAACCTTAGAGGACAGGTCTATGTTTCAGAGAGTCACCGCCTAAGAGGAGTGATCCATGTTTGAGAGCGTCACTGCCTGAGAGGATGAATCTATGTTTGAGAGGGTCGCTGTCTGAGAGGAGAAGTCAATATTTGAGAAGGTTATTGCCTGAGAGGAGGGGTCCATGTTTTAAGAGGGTCACTGCCTGAGAGGAGGGGTCCATGTTTGATAGGGTAACTGCCTAAGAGGAGGTTGTCCATGTTTTAGAGGGTCACTACCTTATGTTTTACACCTGACAGTCATGGTGTCTATCATATTTACGCCGTCTTGTTTGATTTATCACGGCATGAATATTGATCGGAATCCCATTGCCCGTGATAAATTGGAACCCGGAACGCTTAACCTTTTGCCTCTGGAGAGATAAATTATGTATCTAAATTTTGTTTAGAGCAGTTCGAAGAGAGATGTGCATTATTGGCTTTCCACTTCTCCAACGTCGTGCATTTATAAGGCTTGGGATCGCGTGTTGACTGTGCTTAACCCACACTCGTCGACAGGGAACATTCCCATCATTCAATGCAAGTTTGGGTGATTCATGTCGCAACACCTCATATAGCTGTTACGAGGGTTGCGTCTACAAACAGACCGACAGTTAGCTAACACAATTATAATTGCTTAGTATGAAAATACCAATCTATTCCTGACGACAAAATACTAAACAGCTATAACCCAACAATAAACACAATTTTAATACATTTTATATTATGTTACCCTTAAAACTGCATTTCAAATTTAAAATTTGGATTTTTTAACACGCCTTTTATCAATACTCATTGTGACAAGTTTTGAATTTTTCATTTAGCAGAAAGACCCGAATTGATGGAGCTTAAAAACAGTCTAAAACAAAAATGCCTTATCCTAACGTAAGACTGAATTAGAAAATATAATGCAAATTACAATTTCAGAGAAAATATTTATATAGAGAGCATATTTAGGCTATACTACACAAGTTTTATATACATGTTTGAACTTATAAAGTCTCGATATCTGGAACTGAAAGTGTTAAACTCTTTGAAATAGGTAGAATTCTGATTAGAAATTTTTCAGAAAGGCTTAGCAATGACATTCGAGATTGGTAAATTACAAAATCAGACCAAAATCTTATTATTTTATGAGTGGTCCAGTTCGAATATTCAAAATTATTGCTTTCGAGCAAGATAAAAAAGTTTGATTAAAGTGTATATGTAAATAAGATCTGAGTATTTTACTATTCGATGGTAGAAATGTTAATATTCAACTGAATTCCCACCCTTGTTGGCCGTCAGAATAAACTTATAATGATTAAAATACATTAATTCTCTGAGGAGCGCCGAACTTGTCATGTGCCCTAATGGAATGTACCACAAGGATGTATTTATTGGATTTTCTGTCAGTTAACAGATCTCGTCTATAAAATAAGGGGCCAAGCAGACATGGTCTTAATATTACTAAGAGGCTCAACGTCATCTAGATATTTCGGCAACTTCGGCAACAGCTTAATCCAACGATAGTTAGCGTGTTAGTAAAATATATTAACAATTTTCTAACTTCATGAACTGTATTTCTTATCACGATTACAAACAGTTTTAGCAGACACTTACGTCATCTTATAATTCTATTAGACGACAGCATGAGCAGTTGTTCACTTTTGCCAAACAAATACTGATGGGCCGCGCTCTCAATCTGAATGTCTATTGGTTGAAAATAAACACTTTATGATCATAAAGGATCACTTATATTAATTTACTTTGAAATATACCAATAGGATTCGTAAATGAAACAATTAAAATCTATGTTGATAGAGAGTGACAACTTGTTCATTTTGCAGAAAAGGAGCCATCCTTAAGGGTAAATGAATATAATTGGACCACTTTATCTGAAATTTTAAATGATATTAAAACTATCGGCCTAATACTCATATCTTTTATAAAATAATTACAACTATAATTTATAAATAAATGTTTTATATATGATATATTACAGTAAATCATATGACATTTTTTTCATCTATGAGAAAAGTTGTTACACTCAGTATGGGGTAATAGGTCCATTCATAAAACTTCGATATATAACAAGTCATTCACAGTGGCTGCTTGCCGATTTTGGAATGATCTGGCCGATCACATGAGAGGTTAGGGCCTGCTGCAGACCTCGCGGGATTGAGTGTTTCACGAGCCAGGGAGCATGTTTCTGGTAATGTATGGTGAATGAATGTTATTACTAGATTAATTTTAATTTTTATTCTGTTTTGAGTGCTTTTTTAGTTTCTATATACATATTAAAATGTTTTTGTTATTTTTATTATTTAATAATACATCAAAAACTGTATTAGTTTATTTGACTAGTAAATGTGCTAGGTAGAGTTAGTTAATTCGTTTTATTATGTTTTAACATGATTTTTGTATGTCTTATTGTTGGTTAGGTGTAAGAGAGAACTTAATAGTCCTATATTTACCATTTGTACACTTTTTCAATAAAGCCATTTTTCATTGAATATCAGTTATTCGTATAAACAAATATTAAACAAAATAAAATCACTGGTAGACTAGAATAAGTTATATATAAAGCCATAATTACTAGACACGTGAAATTATACTATAAAATTATATAATATGAAAAGTGTGTCTAAATGGCCATACTACGCGTGCGTAGGCTGGCTGTTGATTGTTAGATCGAGAAGACAAACAAAATGTATGCAATTTGCTGTTTTATTTTTCATTATTATTATTATATTGGTTGGCCATGTCGAACCTTCATAATACGCACTGTACCAAAAACAAAAAGTTTCGAACTGCAAGTCCTGTAAATCTCCGTTCGGCTGTTAAACAGTCGGTTCTGCTACTAAATAAGAAGTCACGTTGAGCCGTTAGTCCCCAAGTGTTAGAGAGGGCTTCTCGGCCCTAACTTCGTCTGGTAAAATAAGAAGAATTTAAATTTTAACTGTTCACTGTCTGAAAGTGTTCCATGTTGGAAAATTTATTTTAAAGTATAAAATTACTGTTGAACATCTTGATTAGTTTGACAACTCAAGAATGCCAATCGTTCATTTATAATTGCAATGTTAAGTAATTATTCTATACAAATAGGAACATTTAAACTAGGCCTACACTTACTTTTAAGTCGGAAACGCTACTCCTATGTAGGGTGAATTCAGGTAATCTCGTGATAAAATTGTTAAAACCATTCTAAGATAAACATGAATTAAGTATTTTTTGTTTTGATTGTTACTATTGTATTTAGTATGTTTTCGAGTATCTTAAGGTAAAGTTATCTAGCTATACTTACAGTAATAATTAAAATAAAATATAATTTTTATAACAATGTATGGTTAAAGTAATCTCGTGATAGTTCAGGTAATCTCGTGATAGCATTGAGATATACCCGTGATATCACGGGATTGTCAACACTAAGGTAATCGCGTGGTATTGGTAGCCTTGTGTACTATCACGTTATTACCTGTATAGATTTGTAAGTAGTTTCTCAAGCTTTTAACTAAATATTTAGCTAAGGATAAAAGGAAAAGGATAAAACTCGAGTAGTGCTTCTCCCTCTTAGTCTGATCATCATCATTGGCTGCCACCACACCTTTCTTCTTTATAGGAGCCATTCTGAATGAAATATACGTATTATATTTTTTGAATTTTAAAAATGTTTATTAATAAACTAACATTTATAAGGTAATTCATAAATATAACCTTACGTTACAATAATAAGCGTACAAAATGTATTCAAAATTTTCAGTTTTCCATTTATAACTAATAGGTTTGAATAGTTCATTTGGAGTTAAGATTTGAAAAGAAAAACAAAAACAAACATAAGCTAGAACTATTTCTATATCTGGTCAAAGCAAAAAGGTAAGCAAGGCATAAGTATTTAATATTAATCTAGCTATCTCGTGAGGCACAAACTGACAGTTGATGATATAAAACATGCAAAATCGTAAAAAATCAGGCGACGGGGCTAAGCTCTGCTTCTTAGTGTTAAAAACATAACCTAACAAAAATTACATTGCTATATTCAATGAAGTTTTACCTATTTATATACTTAGTTTCAGCATAAAACCTTGATAAATGCATTAACTACATAATTAAAATGACTTACCTGCGATATAAGTGAGAAAAACTGCTTAAAATCCAGGATAAAAACTTCGAAAATTCGCAGAACAATTACTAGAATAGCTACAATCCGCCATGCGGTCTCAAACTGATCTGTGAATTGCCCTGCGTCTAGTGGTAAGCGGTTGGAACTCTACCTTACGTGGTAAACCCATGACAAGCCACAGAAAAACTATCACGAGTTTACCAGTATCAAGAAATTACCTGAATTCACCCTATCTTGATAGTATGAAGTTGTGTCACAGTACACTACTGGTGGTCGCTGCCACAACGTTATCGAGTAGCCTACTTCTGAGTACTGTGTAAGTATCTTGATAGTATGAAGTTGTGTCACAGTACACTACTGGTGGTCACTGACACAACGTTATCGAGTGGCCTACTCCTGTGTACTGTGTAAGAATCTTGATAGTATGAAGTTGTGTCACAGTACAATATTGGTGTTCGCTGCCACAACGTTATCGACTGGCCTACTCCTGAGTACTGTTTAAGTATCTTGATAGTATGAAGTTGTGTCACAGTACAATATTGGTGTTCGCTGCCACAACGTTATCGACTGGCCTACTCCTGAGTACTGTTTAAGTATCTTGATAGTATGAAGTTGTGTCACAGTACAATATTGGTGGTCGCTGCCAATACGTTATCGAGTGGCCTACTCCTGAGTACTGTGTAAGTATCTTGATAGTATGAAGTTGTGTCACAGTACACTACTGGTGGTCGCTGCCACAACGTTATCGAGTGGCCTACTCCTGAGTACTGTGTAAGTATCTTGATAGTATGAAGTTGTGTCACAGTACACTACTGGTGGTCGCTGCCACAACGTTATCGAGTGGCCTACTCCTGAGTACTGTTTAAGTATCTTGATAGTATGAAGTTGTGTCACAGTACAATATTGGTGGTCGCTGCCAATACGTTATCGAGTGGCCTACTCCTGAGTACTGTGTAAGTATCTTGATAGTATGAAGTTGTGTCACAGTACACTACTGGTGGTCGCTGCCACAACGTTATCGAGTGGCCTACTCCTGAGTACTGTGTAAGTATCTTGATAGTATGAAGTTGTGTCACAGTACAATATTGGTGGTCGCAGCCAATACGTTATCGAGTAGCCTACTCCTGTGTACTGTGTAAGAATCTTGATAGTATGAAGTTGTGTCACAGTACAATATTGGTGTTCGCTGCCACAACGTTATCGAGTGGCCTACTCCTGAGTACTGTGTAAGTATCTTGATAGTATGAAGTTGTGTCACAGTACACTACTGATGGTCACTGACACAACGTTATCGAGTGGCCTGCTCTTATGTACTATGTAAGTATTTTGATAGTAGGAAGTTGTGTCACAGTACGATATTGGTGGTCACTGACACAACGTTATCGAGTGGCCTACTCCTGAGTACTGTTTAAGTATCTTGATAGTATGAAGTTGTGTCACAGTACAATATTGGTGGTCGCTGCCAATACGTTATCGAGTGGCCTACTCCTGAGTACTGTGTAAGTATCTTGATAGTATGAAGTTGTGTCACAGTACACTACTGGTGGTCGCTGCCACAACGTTATCGAGTGGCCTACTCCTGAGTACTGTGTAAGTATCTTGATAGTATGAAGTTGTGTCACAGTACAATATTGGTGGTCGCTGCCAATACGTTATCGAGTGGCCTACTCCTGTGTACTGTGTAAGAATCTTGATAGTATGAAGTTGTGTCACAGTACAATATTGGTGTTCGCTGCCACAACGTTATCGAGTGGCCTACTCCTGAGTACTGTGTAATTATCTTGATAGTATGAAGTTGTGTCACAGTACACTACTGATGGTCACTGACACAACGTTATCGAGTGGCCTGCTCTTATGTACTATGTAAGTATTTTGATAGTAGGAAGTTGTGTCACAGTACGATATTGGTGGTCACTGACACAACGTTATCGAGTGGCCTACTCCTGAGTACTGTGTAAGTATTATGATAGTATGAAGTTGTGTCACAGTACAATATTGGTGGTCACTGACACAACGTTATCGAGTGGCCTGCTCTTATGTACTATGTAAGTATTTTGATAGTAGGAAGTTGTGTCACAGTACAATATTGGTGGTCGCTGCCAATACGTTATCGAGTGGCCTACTCCTGAGTACTGTGTAAGTATCTTGATAGTATGAAGTTGTGTCACAGTACAATATTGGTGGTCGCTGCCAATACGTTATCGAGTGGCCTACTCCTGTGTACTGTGTAAGAATCTTGATAGTATGAAGTTGTGTCACAGTACAATATTGGTGTTCGCTGCCACAACGTTATCGAGTGGCCTACTCCTGAGTACTGTGTAATTATCTTGATAGTATGAAGTTGTGTCACAGTACACTACTGATGGTCACTGACACAACGTTATCGAGTGGCCTGCTCTTATGTACTATGTAAGTATCTTGATAGTACGAAGTTGTGTCACAGTACAATATTGGTGGTCACTGACACAACGTTATCGAGTGGCCTACTCCTGAGTACTGTGTAAGTATCTTGATAGTATGAAGTTGTGTCACAGTACAATATTGGTGGTCACTGACACAACGTTATCGAGTGGCCTGCTCTTATGTACTATGTAAGTATTTTGATAGTAGGAAGTTGTGTCACAGTACGATATTGGTGGTCACTGACACAACGTTATCGAGTGGCCTACTCCTGTGTACTGTGTAAGTATCTTGATAGTATGAAGTTGTGTCACAGTACAATATTGTTGGTCACTGACACAACGTTATCGAGTGGCCTACTCCTATGAACTGTGTAAGTATCTTGATAGTATGAAGTTGTGTCACAGTACAATATTGGTGGTCACTGACACAACGTTTCCGAGTGGCCTGCTCTTATGTACTATGTAAGTATCTTGATAGTAGGAAGTTGTGTCACAGTACGATATTGGGGGTCGCTGCCACAACGTTATCGAGTGGCCATTCCAAATTAATAGACTGGGAGGTAACGCACCATCAATTCACACAGAATACACTCCAGGCTCACCCCTACCAAGAGGGTGAGGAAGAAGGGAACGAGGCCCCTCCCCTGTTTACAACTTACAGCTGCCCCTAATTTGTTTGCAGCCATGTTGTCGCTTCTTCTTCCTCTCGTTAAAACATAGTTGGCGATCGCTTCCAGGAACAACCCGCTAAAAGCCGCGATAACTTACCGGTACGACTTTTATCACCCATAACTCTACGAGGATGAATTACACAATCGAAACGCGTTGTTTAATTGCTCCTTGCAGGGCTGCTGTTGATTTACAGATATTACAGGGCGGGGCTGTAAATGTAAACTTGGCTACGGTAGTGTGCCCTCTGCTGAGGGTCTGTCTGTAGATCGCCGACCGACTGTCGTATATCTGTCACTACTGACACATTTTATGGTTGTCAACATTTGTTCAAAAATATTATAAATGTTTTGTAGGATCGTTTATTTTGTAGGATTGATTTGACAAATGACTAAGCCAATGGTTTTAGCAAATTCATTACGTATTATGTGAGATCTTAAAAACAGCTGACTTCAGGTTGGTTATGATTAAAATCACACCAAATACAAATTAAAATGTAACTAAAAAAATACTTTGACAATTTTTTCTAAATAATACATTTAAGTTGTAATTAACATTATCCAAATTGAAACTACTGCTAAATAACATGGTTAAAATTAACATTGTAAATAAGCGTGAATAAATATAAAATACTATAATGCTAAATAACATGGTTCATTTTACTTCTAAAAATCAGATTTTTTTCACACTCCATTTAGAGTAGTTACAACATTGCAACTACATCAGTTGTATGTTTGTAAAGTGAGCAAGATTTCTGTCTGTACCTACCCATGGGTGTACATTTGAGCCACGTTCACATTTTACGAGTATTGTGTTAGGAAACTTCACTCTAGGAGTTTAGTGTCGAATATTGGATTTTAAGGTTATATTTTGGAGTTGGCCGTCCTCAACATTTATAGTTGAAAATATAGAATGTTGTTTTAATTCAATATTAATGCAATAGTAAATATGTTTTGACAGCTACCGTCATCAAGATGTTGACTTTGATCTAAAACCATGAATATTCCGAATTCGATTATATCGAAAGTCAAACGAGTTCTGAAGGAATTACTTTTCTTTTTGATCTCATTCCTATGCCTTACATAGCTCGGCAAAAAGAGTAACAAGATAAACTATGTCACATGTTTGATGACTGTGGGGTGCCATATGTTTCCCACCCCCCTCCCTCGGCGGTTGTTCGACGGTTAGCACATTGACAGGAGGGCCGCCATGGTCCATAGCGCCGGGGCATTGTTTGTACGACACCCCATACACCACACTTCCCCACATCCTGGGGCAATAAACTGACACCACAGCCAAGGACCAATGGAGGCTGAAATAGTGTTTGCAGAGTTGGAAGTTAAGGTTCTCCCTCCAATACTGATTGTCTTAGTTTCATAAATAACGTGTCTTATTGATTGAGGAAATATAATGTAACAGGATTTCGAATAAGTCAAAGCGTGCAAAGCATACAGCAACAAGTAAAATATTAAGTGAAAGTTAATGAACTGAGAATTTTACTAACAGTATACTGACAAATATTGAAATATGGTAGAATAGAGTTTGAATTGAGATTTGTTTGTTGGAAGAAGGAGAATGAAGTTATCGTTCACAGTATTACGTTATAACCAACAAGCAGTGGACTGAGGACAATTATATATAGTAACACGAAAACGCTTGAACAAATCATGATTTCTAAGGAATCTTTGTTGGAAAGGAGCTAAAATTAGCTAACCTTTGACAGTTTTTCTTGTATCTTTTTCCTGTGTATGTTGTAAGTAGGGGACCGTAAGGCAACAGAAGGTAAAGAGGTCCAGCTTAATAAGATTTCCGCTGTAATTATACAAATTTCTTATGTGATAAGTTATACACATATAATATTTACTTTCTTTTGTTTTCGAATGCTTTGAATATTTTATACAATACTATCTGTATAAAATATTAGTTTCAAAGGTCCTAATTGATCACCTATCGGAGCGTACACATTTGAGTGCCTACACACAGCTGGAATTTCCTAGACAATCGACTGATCAGAACGTCCAACATATCGACACGGGAGGACCATACAGAACACAATGTACAGTATAACAGCCGAGGCGGACAAATAAATGTTCAACAGTTAGTAAGACTGACGGGCGCTGCTGCTGCGATCTGGTGATGGATCGACGACCTAGGCCGCGGTCTAACAATCACACTTTCCCAGGTATTAATAACATTCAGGGAGTCTTCTTATTCAAATCACTCTTGATTTAACAAATAACCGAATGAATAATGATGGCCGCCTTCGACAGAGAGAATTAATTATTGTCGTCACAACTGGCTGCCTTGGGCCATTAGTAGACACCCACACATTCGCTGCTGCTGCATTCTGGCGGAGGAAAGTTGAGTCGAGGGGGAGGTAGGTGGCTGTCGCCGTTTATGGGGGAATCTATCATGTACAGTTGACTTATGTAGCTACTTCAGTCGCTTTACCACCTGCCCTCCCTCACTCCTCCCTACCTCTGGTTTGGTGCGATCGGAACTGCTCAAGTGGATCGTCGACCATCGGAATAACTTACCAAGTATTGTGTGCCTCTCTACAGTTAACAGTAGCTTTACCACCTGCCCTCCCTCACTCCTCCCTACCTCTGGTTTGGTGCGATCGGAACTGCTCAAGTGGAGCGTCGACAATTGGAATAACTTACCAAGTATTGTGTGCCTCTCTACAGTTAACTGTTGCTGTAGAGTAACAGTTAACAGTACGCGAATCATTAATTATAATAGAACGGTCACTGACCCGATAAATTATAGAATTTATCGATTTTGATTTTAAACCATTACCTATCGCATTCATTACAGTACAGGTAATTAATTTTAGCTTATGGTTGTCCAGTGTTAAATGGACAGGGAGCATTCTAAACAAAGACCGATGAAAGTTCAGGAACCTCATCCCGAAGGAGGAACCTAACCTAACCTAACCAATCTTTCGTGATTTACTGGGTTGGAAGCCTTGGTGAGATCAATGGAAATATAAGACTTGACTGTTTCTAATTTAAGTTTGCTACTATATTTGATCATTGAGAATGTTTGGATTGTATAATCAATCTTATTTCTTGAAAATCAAAATCGCCTTCGAAAAAAACAGGAAATACTTTTCAATATTTATCGGTCTTAACGCCAACTACCTTTTTTCTAGATTTTGTCAAACAATATAATTGTTTTAAAATGGTAATGTGTTATTTAATTACAATTGATTCTTAATTAGCTGTTTACGTGTTGGTAGAAATACAAAACAATTTAGTATCACAAAACACAAATGTATTTTAATATATTATTTTAATATTCATAAAATATTATCGTGATCGATTTCGGTTAACCACGTTTACCTTCTTCAGACTAGAGGGATTCACAAAGAAATTAAAGGAGGAATTGCAAAATTGAAGCAGAACTAATTTCTGTCAACTATTTCTGTCTGTACGAAATTTAAGCTTGCCCAGCTGACTGTTTGGACTTTACTTTCATCTCCCTCTTGAATGAAGTAACAACTTTTAAAGAAATGCCACACAATTAAACGATTCAGAGGTGGAAGAATTGAAAGAATTACCCGTATGCTATGTTCAAAGATCTAATAAAATTCATTGACCAGTTGTTTGAGATTTTCAATCTTGTTACATTGTTGTCTGCCTGGAAAATATGTTCATCACCCTGAGAGGGATTTGGATGGAAATAGGATGTTAAGGAGGAATATTCGCTCTTACTTCTATTAATATGTATGGAGAACTCTCCTTCATTTCCAACCCCTAAATACATCACTACGGTTTAAAAAGATGTGTTTTTTGAATATTTTAATCCTGCACTGAGAAAATTAAAAAATCATATTTGTATTTTGATGTTATTAAAAAGACATTCAAAGGAGTAAAATGGTTGTTATGTTATAGCATAAGCCTTTATAATGAGAAACCACTACATAATTGCTTATCAAGGGAGAATGTTCAAAGCATTGTAGTAGGTGAATCTACAATAAATTGTAGTAGCTTCCTGCTGATAATGGCCGTTATCTCCATTCAACCGACGGAGTTTTGTATGGTATCAAATAGGCAGACTTTGTGACTACGTCAGAAAAACCTATACATAATACTTATTGAAAGTTAATACAATAAAATCGTTAACTTACATTTATTATAATAAACGTCGTAAATTCAAAGAATAGCTTTCTAATGGAACAGGTGTAAAGTCGAAACAGTTTCATTGTCGGAACAACTTAAAAAACCTGTTCCGGTACTCTTTCCATTCGACTTATTAAGTTCGAGCACCATTGCTCCTCCTTTCCCTTGGGCGTGCTAACACCCCTCCCCTCAAGCCTCGACTTCCAGCCCAGAGGTCCCCGTTTGGCACGGTCTTCACGCTCCCACACACCGGGTAATCCGATAATCTAAATGCCAGCGTGAAGTCCTCGCTGAACGTTTTATAGTTCATTCATTTAGTTTCATTCATGGAACCCACAATTTACAGACACCATCTTTTTTCTGTGGCGGCCCGTAAGATGACATAAGAGGTTGAGCTAAGAGTTACGGACGCGTGGGCTGGCCATTGTCAACCCGGACCGGTTGTGTGCGAGTCTGGTACTCCTCATCCTTGCTGTGTAAAGACTTTTGAACATGTAAGTAAAGAACAACTTCTAAGTACCTCGAAACTAAAATAACACTTATATAAACTACGTTAGTATTCTGGAATAAAAACGTAGTTTTAGTGTAGTAAAAATAGTGTATTTCGGTAGTACAGTCAAGTCATTTTATAGTCTATGATTTGCTTGATTTTTTTAGTTACATTATTTATTTTACTTTTTCATACAAGAAAGTCTAAATTTCAATCACGGCCAAAGTGTCCTCAATTGCTCTCGAGCAGAAAACGTCTAAACGTATTAGTCTTAAACGAATATTTATTAGTACTGTAATAGTGAACATGACGAAAGTCCAACATAACCTGTCTTAAAGATATTTACTACCCAATAGTCTGTATAGGAGAAAAATAAGACACTATTAATTAGGACTATGTAATTTTGACGAGGTTAAACGTGTGTGTCTGGTAAACAAAGACGAATAATAATCAATGCTCAATATAAAAAGGAAAATACTGAGGTATAGTAAATTCTTTAATATGCTGGAGCAGTGAAAATTAGCTTAAATAGAAAAAACAAAGAGTTGATCGCTTTGGACCTCGGGGCTCCAACCCATCAGGTTTCAGGGTTTCCATGTTAATATCACGAAGAAACCTTATATTGGATCAGTAATTAATTAAGCATGTTACTGACTTGTTATGTTTCCTTCACTCAATGAATCATGGGCAGTACAATATAGTAGTATATGCCATTGTATTATAAAATTATAAAATAGGGACTGATAAAACTTGAACGATTTACATAAGTGGGTATCAAAACATTCAGCTCTTAAGTACAATAACTAACTAATTAACTATTGAAGGCTTTTTATAAAATGCATTTTTAACCAATACATTTTTAGTATTATAATTAGGTCCCAAAACTTATTTTTTAATTCTTAACTTCTGGCAGTGTCCGTGGATGAGCCAAAAGTCGATAGTCTAACTGCAATAGAACAAATATTGTTGGTCATCTATGAATTTATGGAATATTTTAGACACAATCTAATCCAAACTATTATTTTTTTTTTTATGATAAACATCAAAATAAAAATTATAGAGACTATACTTGCGAGTAGGTTTCAAAGGAAGGGAAAAGTTTCACAAACAAAACCAACGTTACTCCAGAAAATATTGAAAGAAAATTACAATCAGATTTCATAAGACTCATAGACCGGTAGCAGAAGGTCACCAACCACAACACACCAACTCCTCTTGCTGATAGTTGCAAGGGATGCCACTGGCAGGGGCACGCCACCGTCGTCCTTCGGTCAGATTGGGCCATCCGTCTCCCTGACCCTGGCGGCTCAGTGATTTATGCCATGCGGCCTGCTTACATATGTAAAACGCGCACCCGTGTGGCGAGGGTGGCGGCATGCCGAAGAGATGGTGTTATTAATTAAAGGAGGCAGAATAAAGGCACTACACAAGACCCGGCACAGATGTCTCATGAATGAAGGAGAAGTCCGATTACATGGAACATTGACCACTGAGGAAGTACTGAGCGGGTGTTCACTAAAGTCATAAGTTGTATTTGAGGTTAGTTGAAGAAAGGAAATGTTATCGAGGACTATTGGAAGTGTTGATTATTGAAAGCGTTCATAATTTTTTTACTGTATTACTTTTTATTTAATCAACCGTTTATGATACATTTTCTTTGTTGTTATTTATTTCTTAAAAAGTAAAAGGAAGTTTTCTACAGTAGCCTACAATTACTATAAAATCTAAAAGTAAAATTATCCTAGTTCTTCCATAAAAGGAAAGTTCATATTGGCAATGTTACCGCTAAGAGTCACTGAAGAGTTCCTCTTCAAATATTACACAGTCTGTGAATATTCCAAACAATTTTCACGAACGGCGTACTCCAATGTTTCTTTGGAAGGCTTTGGCCAGACTATATTTACTTATTTTATTTTTTGTGACGAGAGCCATTCATAAACAACCTATGTCACTCAACCGACAAATAGCAAACCCACCCCTGGGATATTTTAAATGATTAATATGTTATTTTTGCTAGAGTCGCTTTCTTGGCTAGATACACTGAATAGTAAAGTACACTGATTACTGTTTCTACGAACCGTTTTCCCAGTGTTTATATACGGTTCGTGAGCCACAACTCGTAGAATTGCATTTATAGGTTATGTTCAACCAGTAGACAGTATTTTGTTTGCAAACGGAACCATTCTCCGCTCACGAAAGGTAATAAAACTTTCGCCCGTTCATAAAGTGGTCTCGTTTCACAACCAGGGAGTGACCGGCTGTCACAGAGCTCCGTTATTACTTGTGTCTAGAACACTCGAGTCTACCGATGTCTAGTACACTCGAGTGTACTGATATCTAGAACGCTCTAGTCTACTGATGTCTAGAGTGCTCGAGTGTACTGATGTCTAGAACACTCGAGTGTACTGATATCTAGAACGCTCTAGTCCACTGATGTCTAGAGTGCTCGAGTGTACTGATGTCTAGAACGCTCAAGTCTACTGATGTCTAGAGTGCTCGAGTGTACTTATGTCTAAAACACTCAAGTGTACTGATGTCTAGAACACTCGAGGGTGCTGATGTCTAGAGCGCTCGACTGTACTGATGTCTAGAACACTCGAGTGTTCTAGACATCAGTCGAGTGTATTACTAGAACACTCGAGTGTACTGATGTCTAGAACACCGAGGGTACCAGTAGGACGTGAGGTTCTAAATTTAATTTATAATTTGATACTGTGACGTTTATTTACCTTTAGTAATATAGGCTCAAGACGTTGTTGACTCTACTGATTTCTTTCATTACTGACATACACATAAAATACATGGTTGGTTATTTTTAAAAGCAATCCATTTTCAAAAATTCTTTTTGCCATAATTAATTTATAAATGCACGAAAACACAAAACATTGAAATGTGGCTGAGAATAAATGTGAAGGGGATAACTTTATTTGACCCTTGACTGATGTTTGGTAACTAAATGACTAATGTAAAGGAGATTAACATCTGATCCATTCAAAAATCTCAATAATTTATGAGATCTCCTTATTATTACTGTTTCTACGATTTTACACGTTGTGTCTTTTTTTACTTTTAGTCTATTTACGCCAGTGCGACAACAGTCCAAACCCATCAAGCAAATTTGTAGTGGACCTCCAGTGATTTGAACCCCTGACCATCTGCATAAGAAGCAAGAAAAAGGCCTGGGCTGTTTGTTGTTGTGACTCTGTTTAAAAAGAAACTCTGTTGTGAAAAGTTAAATGAATGATAAATATTGCTGTTTATTCACACCTCTTTACTATGGTTCTAAATAAATAATTTCATTTATTACATTAAATCACAATTTTAATATACTAAACATTTATAGGAGATAACCCCAAAGGTTGTTTCGTGGGTTTAATTTTTCCTCATTGCTTAAAAATAATCATAAACCGAGTCAGACACAATGTTCAAGTTATTCTAAATATGTTTTTTGTTTTAAACATCTTCTTATAAATTCCAAGCCATGAAAAGTTTCTACATTCAAGATCGTACAGCCTTCACAATTGAGCTTCAACAGTGTTTTTTATATTATACAAAAAAAAAAACATAAATGTTTCCTTTGGTGTCCGGGCAATAGTTTTATTATGTTAATAAAGAGGAACTTTAGAGATAAACTAACTTTACAAACTTCATGTTCTAATAGCTTATATAAAGGAATAAAAATATTTAATACAAATCCTGCTATATCTCTACACTGTTAGTCTGTCTATAAATACAGGATTCAATGGATTATGGTGATGTTTTCTCATTACTTTGGGCCAACTTAGAGTATTGTTGTAACAAATAGTCAATTCACTTAAGGCGAAAATAAGGTAAAACATCCGAAAATTTTCAAGAAAGACAAAATTTCTGAAAAAATGGAATTAAGCTCGTCTTACCGTCTACTTCGAAAGTTATATAAAAGCAAGTTGCGCTTTTTTAAAGGGGAAAAACCACCCCTTATTATAACAAAAGTAAAACAATGGTTTAAATCATTGTATATGATATAATTAATGTATTGATTACACGTTAAATATTTATAACTCTATACTATACAACTTAAATATTGGTGTTTTAAGATATTAATACCTTTAAAACTACCCCTTTTATTGGCATTTCAACCAAAACCCAGTTTTAAACTGCGTGAAGGATATATTTAAAATATATTAAATATTTATGGTTTTTATAATAGAACTTCATTAGGGGCTCTTTGAGGTTTTAGAACCCATTCAGGGAATTTTACGAACTTTAACCGAAAGTTAAAATAGTTTTTTAAACCCTTATCTTATAAAATCTGTTTAAAGGGTTCGAAATGAGGGTTTTTCGTACAGTATGTAAGGGTTTGAACGGTTGTATCTTATTTCGTTGTCATGCTCTATATATATTTTTTTATTTATTTATTTTTTAAGTTATATATTCAGTGGAAAAAATACTAAATTATTTTTACAACCAAATCTTTCCGAGTATTTATTAGTTTTGGAAATATTTTAACGAAACGGCAATTTTTTTATAATTTAAAGTGTTTTTGTTTTTACAATATTGTAATAGTTTCTATTTTGAAACGAATGCATCTTAAAATACTAAAACTTCTGGAACTTATAAATGACATAGAAATAAAGTAATTTATAATTGGATTCTGATAAATTACAACTATATTAGTAATGGCTTCAATTTTATTGCTAATTTGTTTTTCTTGGATTTTAGTTACCTTGACTGTTTTCATTGTAACTTCATTATTTTTAATCATATAAAATTAAATAAGAGCTTAAATTAAAGCTCTTTGTATATACTTTTAAAAAGACCTTATGAGTAATTTTAAAAAAGCTACTCATTTCTCCGTTATTTTATATTGAATCTCACAGTAAATTCTATATCAATAAAAATGAATTTCAAGGAGATGTAACTCCCTCCTGATAAAACAAAATGCGTTAAAAAATCAACAGTTATATTGGTTGGTCTATAAACTTTATTTTTATCGATTATTTTCGTAGATTATAAGATTTTCGAGTTATTGATGAAAAGCTGTCGAAAATAAATGTTTTCTTTTGCAATTTTTATTCACTAATAACTAAAAAAACACTACTGGGTTTTTCAAAGAAAATTCATATTAAATTTTGATTTCTGCCTTAAATTTTGAAAACCTATAGTTTTATGAGGTTATTTGGAATGTTCAGTTTACAACCCCCGAGAGGGGGGAGACTCACCACCGGGGGGAAGCATGTCGGCATTATATAAATTTTTTTTTCATGGGTTATTTTACAACTTATTTCAAATTTTCAGAAAAATTGATGCGTCTTGAAAACTTTCGGAGGTGAAACATTTCAGTGACTGCATTAAAATAATTGTCAGAACGGAAGCCATTTAATTTAATTTGACAAATCATCTGCCTAGCTATATTTTAGCGTTAAGGTGTCTTTGACTATTATACATAAATAAATAATAAAAATATTTAAATATCATAAAAAACTACTTTGCTACAAAATTAAACTCTCTCTTTAAATCAACAAAAGTGGTTGTTATCAATCGTTCCTGACCTAATTCTGTATCTCTTATCATTACAGTGCTGGAACAACAATTTTGTAATAAATCCTATGGGTTTTTAATTTAATTTAAGCTAAGTGGTTTTTTATTACTTTATGTGATGTTTATTCAGATTATTTTGGTCGTTAGACTACTTATTTCTTGCATAGATATATTCCCTAAGTTAGCGACATGGAATAATTGCAAATTGGCCAAGTGTAGAAGTAGAAGCAAAATTATAAAAAAATATTTGTTTTATTATTTTACTATTGTTATCAAATAGTTGTTTGACAATATCAATTAAACCATATGTTCTCAATGTTCATTCAAAGAGCTGGTTTTAAATTTGTTTGATTCACTAGTAGTGATTCTAAAATTTCTGTTAGATAAAATTTCCTGTAAAAAATTATATACATAACGATTATTCCACTATAAATAACCACGTTTCTGACGAGTATACCGACATGCACTTTTTTTTTGTAGCACTGTAGAAAAGACAATTAAGTACAGGAAATAGTACTTTGTACTAGGCCACGCCAAGTGTCAAAATTGTTTTGAGGTTCACATCTTGAGTTATGCCAATTCGTAAGAGGACAGTCACTGTTGATTTGGAAACGACTGCTGTAAACAATGCCACAACTATTACTTGACCACAAACAAAACATATTTCAGCTAAAGCGGGTTGCGCGTCTTCCCCTACTTTACTGCTCTCTCCCACACAACACATTCAGCTGTTAGCATCAGTAACAGTTACATAAAAATAAACGTAACAAACACTAATGAGAATAGTGACAGAACTGAGTGATAATGTAACTCGGGAAAGGTTAAATATGTAAGTACTCACTAAAAGAGGAGTTAGTTCAAATTTTAGTTCTAATCGCAAAACAGCGAATTGAAATTTCATTTTCCTTATAATAATAAAATCGCGTGTTTACATCAATTCGTCAGCTGTTGAATAAAACTAATAATACGTGGCCTACCAGAAATAGTTTTTCAACTTGAATCCATGACGAAGACAACTTAAATAAAATTATATTGACGATCCTTATTTAAAATAATAATAAAAAATGCATATTTATAATCATTTATTCATTTATACTCATATATTATTAGAAAATATTAAAAAACAACACTAAATACATATACACCTATACTTTAGAACATACATTACAAACACATTGTATCTTCAGTAAAAATGGCAAGAAAACAAAACAAACACAGCTTATTTTTAGGAACGGTTTAATAAAACAAATCACAGGATAAAGTACATTTTAAAATCAGCTGTTAATTATTTTTGTACCACCTGTAATAACACATATATCCTATTTGCGTGTGATAGTTGCGCAGTAAATCAGCTACTACAGGGTTTTTTCTTTTTTTTTTACTTTGTTGTCGAATAATAGTGCTCTACCTGTTGCTTAGTTAAATGCATAGGACTACAGCTACCTAGATGAATGGACAAAATTGTACACGATAAAAACAGAGGTATATAAATGTACTGTCCGTTATTAAAGTTTGAAGGAAGACAAAGGTTGTTGGCCATTTGCCATCATTACGTGAAAAATACCAATCACGACGTTTCGATTTGGTAAATGTCCATCATTACGTTTCGATTGTTCACGTAATGATGGCAAATGTCCAACAACCTTTGTCTCCCTCATCTGATACTCCATCATTGACACATTTCAAAAATAAAGTTTGAAGACTCGAGTTTGGATGCTTACACAAATTGAACCAATTAAACAATGGTCAGTATACTATTTATTTTAAATGTATCAACTCATCAATAACACATTTTTTGGGCCACATTTTCATATTTATATTCTATTTAAAATGAAAAGATTAACAGGTGTTTCACTCTCTCTATACAAACTTTTAAAATAAGTTCATTGAAACCCCGTAATTCAATAGTCTATGGCTATGTTACTGAGAGAGTGTTTTTCTAGTTACACAATTATATTTTACTAGCTGTACCCACCCGCTTCGCCGGTCATAATATTGAGTTTGATTTAGAACCTAATAGCTGAAAGAATTCGAGCATTTTTGCTTCTTCTACCAATATTAGATTTTTTAGGAGGCATGTCATAAAAAGTAAACTGCAAAACAAATAATTATTTATTTTTTATTTTCATGTTTCACCACATTTTTTAATTACCGAGGAAAAAAGGTTAACACCAAATACAGATCACCTGATCAAGTAAAAGTAGTGTGTGCTACACTCTCAAGGTGAAATGTAGAAATACAATAAATCAAAACATATACAGTACTGTTGTTGTGAGGACTTCAATCTGCTTATGGCATTTGAAACTACATTAAACCACACAGTCATATGTTTTTTGTAAACAATTCAGATTCTCCATTTGAATAACATGGGATATTTAGGAGCCCGTGGGGTGGGACCCTGTCGACGGATCTGCATCAAACTTCACAGAAACCATATCGGGAGTATACATGACGACATCCTAAAGTTTCATGGCGATCGGTTCGATGGTTTGGCAGCGCATAAACTTCAAATATACAAACATCCTCTTTTATAAATATAGATTAGAAAAAGTTTTTGTGATTTTGTAAAACAACTTTTTTAGCAATGGCTGATTGGAAGAGAAAAAATTTAGTTATTGATACTAATCAACGCAAAATGAGTTGAAAATAAAAGTTTTAGAACAAGTTTGAGGACTTTTTTGCGTAGGCGTCAAACTCAAGTGTCTAATGTCTTGTTACGGAGAGTACAACAATGATGAAGGTGATTATACTACACTAGTTCAATATCCACCGTGCTTTACTGACAAGACGTGGAATCACTTAATTTACTAATGAAGTCTGACTTCTAAGTGAGACGTCTTTCGACATAGAGTTCAGCCAATTTTAAAGTCCGAATAAAATAACTTTGGTACTGGAAGATAAACTACCGAATCTTACTTTCTAGGTCAAGAACATTTTATTTAATACGAGAGTACGATTTTAGTGTCACTTAAATAACACAATTGATTTAGGTTTAAAGAAACTTTGTCTAGAGTTTGCCGTTTCCGAGTTTGCAAGGGTTTACAACAAATTCATTTCTCATTACTTGTTTGAATTAAAAAATGAGACTTATACCAAACTAATCACAATGAATCAAACTGTCATCCATCCACAAGAAATTATTTTATTATTATTATTCTTGCTACAGTGACAGGTTAAAGACGACTCACGCGCAGTTTCACTCATAAAAACGTGTTCTTAAACACAAACATCACAATAAAAAACAAAATTGTTTAAGCAAAATCTCCAGCATAATTGTTTCTTAAAGAACATAACATAGTGGACACTATAAAACTAGTTTGAAAATTATTGCTTCCTTATTTTAAGTTTACAATTTAAAACTCAGAGTTCTGTCATTTCAGCCCAGTGGTGTGGCCGTTCCGCCAGTATCAACTATTCATGGCATCTGTTTTAATACACCTAAACGATTATATAGAAATTATTTATGTCAAATTCTGGTTTAGAATGAACTTTAGTTTTGAAATATTCCAATGTAAACATTTTAAAGTATTTATTATATATCAGTTTGTAGTTAATACAATGTTTAATGATAAACATTGTAGAACTTTGATTGAATTTGGTCCGTGCATTTTAGGACATTTTTTGTAAAAAATAAATTAACAAATATACAGGGAAAATAAATTGATTAATTGATACTAATCAATTTTTAATTATATTTTTGAATACTTTATTTACAAAAAGTCAGATTTCAAAGTTTGTAAAAAGAGCTCTAAATAACCAGTTAGACTTGTGCAAAAAGATAATTTTGTGCAGTTTAAAAATATATTGTTTTAAAGGACCAATTATTTTTGCAGTAAAACACATAAACGATAATAAACCCTCCAAATTGTTATACCATAACATTTAATTATACATACTGTGAAGCTTTACCACTGTTGTATTAATACTTAGGCTACTAAAATTAGTACAAAGAGGATTATGTTAAGAGAGGAATAACGGATAACCGGCGATGGAGGAGGAGGCAGTTGGTTGTCGCCGATAGACCGTGAAGAATGTTTTTGTGCCGCCTTGTCATTGACGTACGACAGGGAAGGGTGACAATAGAAAGGGACAGTTGGCTTCCTGGTCCTCGAGTGTAACTTCAACACAGTGAAAACAAAGTATCACTGTCTCCGCAGCACTGGTCCTAGTTCTCGAGTGTAACTTATATACAGTGAAAACAAAGTATCATTGTCTCCGCAGCACTGATCCTAGTTCTCAGTGTAACTTATATACAGTGAAAAAAAAGTATCACTGTCTGCACAGCACTGGTCCTAGTACTCGAGTGTAACTTCTGTACAGTGAACACAAATTATCACTGTCTCCGCAGCACTGGTCCTAGTTCTCGAGTGTAACTTCTACACAGTGAAAACAAAGTATTATTGTCTCCTCAACACTGATCCTGGTTCTCGAGTGTAACTTCTGTACAGTAAAAACAAAGTATTATTGTCTCCTCAACACTGATCTTGGTTCTCGAGTGTAACTTCTGTACAGTAAAAACAAAGTATCACTGTCTGTCTCCACAGCACTGATCTTAGTTCTCGAGTGTAACTTCTGTACAGTAAAAACAAAGTATTACTGTCTCCGCAGCACTGATCTTAGTTCTCGAGTGTAACTTCTGTACAGTGAACACAAATTATCACTGTCTCCACAGCACTGATCCTGGTACTCGAGTGTAACTTCTGTACAGTGAACACAAATTATCACTGTCTCCACAGCACTGATCCTGGTACTCGAGTGTAACTTCTGTACAGTGAACACAAATTATCACTGTCTCCGCAGCACTGATCCTAGTTCTCGAGTGTAACTTCTGTACAGTGAAAACAAATTATCATTGTCTCCGAAGCACTCATCCTAGTTCTCGAGTGTAACTTCTGTACAGTGAACACAAAGTATCACTGTCTCCGCAGCACTGGTCCTAGTTCTCGAGTGTAACTTCTGTACAGTGAACACAAATTATCACTGTCTCCGCAGCACTGGTCCTAGTTCTCAGTGTAACTTCTGTACAGTGAACACAAATTATCACTGTCTCCGCAGCACTGGTCCTAGTTCTCAGTGTAACTTCTGTACAGTGAACACAAATTATCACTGTCTCCGCAGCACTGGTCCTAGTTCTCGAGTGAAAACAAAGTATCACTGTCTCCGCAGCACTGATCCTAGTTCTCAGTGTAACTTATATACAGTGAAAAGAAAGTATCACTGTCTCCGCAGCACTGATCCTAGTTCTCGAGTGTAACTTCTGTACAGTGAAAACAAAGTATCACTGTCTCCGCAGCACTGATCCTAGTTCTCAGTGTAACTTATATACAGTGAAAACAAAGTATCACTGTCTCCGCAGCACTGATCCTGGTTCTCGGGTGTAACTTCTGTACAGTGAAAACAAAGTATCACTGTCTCCGCAGCACTGATCCTAGTTCTCGAGTGTAACTTCTGTACAGTGAAAACAAAGTATCACTGTCTCCGCAGCACTGATCTTAGTTCTCGAGTGTAACTTCTGTACAGTGAAAACAAAGTATCACTGTCTCCGCAGCACTGATCCTGGTTCTCGGGTGTAACTTCTGTACAGTGAAAACAAAGTATCACTGTCTCCGCAGCACTGATCTTAGTTCTCGAGTGTAACTTCTGTACAGTGAAAACAAAGTATCACTGTCTCCGCAGCACTGATCCTAGTTCTCGAGTGTAACTTCTGTACAGTGAAAACAAAGTATCACTGTCTCCGCAGCACTGGTCCTAGTTCTCGGGTGTAACTTCTGTACAGTGAAAACAAAGTATCACTGTCTCCGCAGCACTGGTCCTAGTTCTCGAGTGTAACTTCTGTACAGTGAAAACAAATTATCACTGTTTCCGCAGCACTGATCCTGGTTCTCGGGTGTAACTTCTGTACAGTGAAAAAAGTACCTCTAACAATGTTCAATAATGTAGAATTACTTGAAAATAATTCTGGTTATAAAGGAGAAATTCCATTTTAAATTACAATTCCATAAAATAAAAAACTCCTTATTTTCTCTTTCTACTGTTAAAATCAATTCCCATTTATGTCCTTTAGTATAAAATTCCTTATTAGTATAAGTGGTTTTATAGTATAAGATGTCTTGTAATTAAACATTTCCCACGCCTACTTATATTTCATTTGTCTTCGTTGTATTTTCTTGCTGTCGTTTATTTATTTTAATGATTTCATAAATACTTTGTTAGGGTCTAAATAAAGCTGTTTATAAGTTATCAAAATCTGCGTGATACAATTTATTGTAGAATTGAATTGAATAATTGTCGTATTACCAACTATTAAGAATAAAATATAATTCGTTAATTTAAACATCAATAATAACTAAAAATAAATTAACCCGATGTAATTAGTACTAACATTATAATAGTTACGACGCAATAAGTTACGTAAAAGTGACTGGATAAGCTAAGCAATACAATAACCAGTAAATCATCAAGTGAAATAATACTTTTGTTGAATATAAGCATACTCTACATTCATACATCAACAACCTAATCACCCATCGTATAGCTGATTTGTTTCTCAAGAAAAACAGAATAGTAACAAACATGGCAAAAAAAGAAAAAAATTCAAAAATAGAATAAAAATATAACAACGAATTAAAAAAAAATATCTGAAAAATGATAAACTAATCATTGTTTTTATCTTCCGTTACCAATTAATGACACTATCGTAGTCATCATCCTTTATTTCTTTTTACTTCAGAACAATTTTTATTGCTCATATTTATCTCTCCTCTATTTTATGCCTTATATTCTCATTGATTTCCGTTTGATTAGAATCAAATATTACAAATAACTTAAAAAATTTTTTTTATAGCCAAGTAATCATAAAACTACATTATCTTATTTTCAAATACTTTCATAAACAATTTGGCACTAACTTTGAATTTCTCCGTTGATTTTTTTCGTTTTTATCCTTGTTAACCTTTATTATTATTTATCTTTGAAGCCACTAAAATGAGTACAATCTAGTCTTCTTATGGCACTATAATCACAACTATATCCGTTTCTAAGAGTTACCTTGTTTATAATCATTTATGAATCATATTTATGTACATATTCACGCCCTCCCCAACGACACACTATGGCAAAATCTGTCAAGCACCACTGGATCACCACCCATCCCCCACGAGAGTCAAAACACACCCCACAAACGCCAAGAATGCAGGGGCAGTTTTTAAAACACATAAATCGTGTCAACCACAAGAGGGGTCCTTTGTGTCGGAAACGACAATACGATGTGGACCTAAAGATGTGGAAAAATATAAGGTTATTCATATTTAAAAGTGGGGTGAGTCTGGAGGGCTGCAGGGACCCGCCTCATCTCGGTCTGATGAGTACAGCTGGGGCGGCGTGGAAGTTCTGGACAAGTTGGCAGGGAAATGGCTGTGCCACAACCCTTGTATTTTAATGAACATCATAATTTGTAGAGCTCTAATATTTCTAATTGCTCGTCAAACACAAAAGTTAAAATGACACGGCCATACTATCGTATGGATATTACTGTATATGGAAATAATTTCCGAAATCAACATAAAGTTTATTTTATTTCAATTGAAATCCGATTTTAACAACACCGATATAAATATAATATATGTGTGTATATATATATATATATATATATATATATATATATATATATAATAAACAAGAAATAATAAAACTAAATATACTAACAACTCTCCTAAATACCATAATAAGAACATGATTAATCAACATCGAGAAACATTTGCACAAATCAATGAATAAATAAATAAAAAACATACAATACAAATACTAATAAGGCGTTTGTAAAAGAAAATGCAATACAGTAAATAATCTAACAATAATTTATATACAAAATACGGTTGTAAATTGCCACTTGAAGCGATAAAGCACGCCGATAAGAATAAGGGTTAATAAAAGTAATTTATTAACGTCCAAAACACATATAAAGTAATAGAGTAAAAAGTACTGAAGTTGATAAACCCCAGGACTCCGAGCTATGAAAGAAAGCTGTGGTTCCATAACAGTTTCACTGACGTAATTACACAAAAAATATCAATATTTTCTCCTATGAACTATTTTCTGGTAGAAAGAGAAAATAATCAAGCAGTAAACACTTTATTAAGTTATAAAAGTTTTTTTATGAACAGATGAACAGATTTTAAACAATTACTATTTAATCATGAAATTGCTGTCAAACAAAGGAAAGTTCCCTTTATTTACCAGTCTTGTATTCTAATTTAAATTGAAAACGTATATTTTTCGTTATTTCTTATTTTATTATAAGCCTTATTGGTTAATATTAAAGGTGATTTAACATTGTGCACGACTAAATGTAGTCATTGTTATAATTTAAGGTTGACTTTCTGTAGAAACTGGTATTAAATAATTACCAAATAAGAACTGAACATAATGTGGTTATAAGTAACGCCTTCAACATTAGTTTGGCTATTATTATGACCAAATCAGTAATTATGCAAAAGGCTGTCGAAATACATAGAAAATTATTAAAAATACAACAGATAAATACACGACTAACTGCTTATAATATTTCTGAAATTTATTAAACTATCAAATTCTGTGAATTAACTAAATGTTTTAAGAAAAAAATAATGTTGGCTATCATTGTACGCTGATATTGCTGTTCAAAGAGTTCTCTGTTTTCAAGCACAGACATTGCTTTGTAACTCACGTACGCCGAAGAGATACAAAGAGCAGAACGATTGTTACAAATTGTTGTCCGACCACTCCTTACCTTATTTGGCTTCGTAACTCACGTATACTAGAGAGGTACTAAATAGTGCAGAACGATTGTTACAAATTGTTGTCCGACCACTCCTTACCTTATTT
This sequence comes from Stictocephala bisonia, assembly GCA_035578905.1. Lineage (NCBI taxonomy): Eukaryota > Metazoa > Arthropoda > Insecta > Hemiptera > Membracidae > Stictocephala > Stictocephala bisonia. Next base: position 205,034 of record JAQJVL010000163.1, on the reverse strand, counting down.
GGCGTCGTAACTCACGTATACTAGAGAGGTACTAAATAGTGCAGAACGATTGTTACAAATTGTTGTCCGACCACTCCTTACCTTATTTGGCTTCGTAACTCACGTATGTTAGGGAAGTACTACATAGTGCAGAACTATTGTTACCAGGACCATTGTTGTCCAACCACTCCTTACCTTATTTGGCTTCGTAACTCACGTATACTAGAGATGTACTAAATAGTGCAGAACGATTGTTACAAATTGTTGTCCGACCACTCCTTAACTTATTTGGCTTCGTAACTCACGTATGTTAGGGAAGAACTACATAGTGCAGAACTATTGTTACCAGGAACATTGTTGTCCGACCACTCCTAATCTTATTTGGCTTCGTAACTCACATATTCTAGAGAGGTACTAAATAGTGCAGAACGATTGTTACAAATTGTTGTCCGACCACTCCTTACCTTATTTGGCTTCGTAACTCACGTATGTTAGGGAAGTACTACATAGTGCAGAACTATTGTTACCAGGACCATTGTTGTCCGACCACTCCTTACCTTATTTGGCTTCGTAACTCACGTATACTAGAGAGGTACTAAATAGTGCAGAACGATTGTTACAAATTGTTGTCCGACCACTCCTTAACTTATTTGGCTTCGTAACTCACGTATGTTAGGGAAGAACTACATAGTGCAGAACTATTGTTACCAGGACCATTGTTGTCCGACCACTCCTTATCTTATTTGGCTTCGTAACTCACATATACTAGAGAGGTACTAAATAGTGCAGAACGATTGTTACAAATTGTTGTCCGACCACTCCTTACTTTATTTGGCTTCGTAACTCACGTATACTAGAGAGGTACTAAATAGTGCAGAACGATTGTTACAAATTGTTGTCCGACCACTCCTTACCTTATTTGGCTTCGTAACTCACATATACTAGAGAGGTACTAAATAGTGCAGAACGATTGTTACAAATTGTTGTCCGACCACTCCTTACCTTATTTGGCTTCGTAACTCACGTATGTTAGGGAAGTACTACATAGTGCAGAACTATTGTTACCAGGACCATTGTTGTCCGACCACTCCTTACCTTATTTGGCTTCGTAACTCACGTATACTAGAGAGGTACTAAATAGTGCAGAACGATTGTTACAAATTGTTGTCCGACCACTCCTTACCTTATTTGGCATCGTAACTCACGTATACTAGAGAGGTACTAAATAGTGCAGAACGATTGTTACAAATTGTTGTCCGACCACTCCTTATCTTATTTGGTTTCGTACCTCACATATACTAGAGAGGTACTAAATAGTGCAGAACGATTGTTACAAATTGTTGTCCGACAACTCCTTACCTTTTTGGCTTCGTAACTCACGTATGTTAGGGAAGTACTACATAGTGCAGAACTATTGTTACCAGGACCATTGTTGTCCGACCACTCCTTATCTTATTTGGCTTCGTAGCTCACATATACTAGAGAGGTACTAAATAGTGCAGAACGATTGTTACAAATTGTTGTCCGACCACTCCTTAACTTATTTGGCTTCGTAACTCACGTATGTTAGGGAAGTACTACATAGTGCAGAACTATTGCTACCAGGACCATTGTTGTCCGACCACTCCTTACCATATTTGGCTTCGTAACTCACGTATGTTAGGGTAGTACTACATAGTGCAGAACTATTGTTACCAGGACCATTGTTGTCCGACCACTCCTTACCTTATTTGGCTTCGTAACTCACATATACTAGAGAGGTACTAAATAGTGCAGAACGATTGTTACAAATTGTTGTCCGACCACTCCTTACCTTATTTGGCTTCGTAACTCACATATACTAGAGAGGTACTAAATAGTGCAGAACGATTGTTACAAATTGTTGTCCGACCACTCCTTACCTTAGTTGGCAACCTAACTCACATATGCTAGAGAAGTACTACATAGTGCAGAACTATTGTTACCAGGAGCATTGTTGTCCGACCACTCCTTATCTTATTTGGCTTCGTAACTCACATATGCTAGAGAAGTACTACATAGTGCAGATCAATTGTTACCAGGAACATTGTTGTTAGACTACTACTTACCTTAGTTGGCTTCGTAACTCACATAGTGCAGACCTATTGTTACCAGGAGCATTGTTGTCCGACCACTCCTTACCTTAGTTGGCTACCTAACTCACATATGCTGGAGAAGTACTACATAGTGCAGACCCATTGAAATGAACACAAATATTATTTTTATTCATGGCCTTCTGTTGACCATGAATAACAGTTGGCCATTTAACAGGAGCATTTTTGGCAGGTCACGCTTTCCCTCAAAATTTTCCTCGAATTAGTCTAGTAATATATTTGAGTGTCGTTCATATAACAATGGCCGAAATGGCATTGTTTCCAACCACCCTGTCGATATAGAAATATAGATAGAAGGCCTTAAAGATAGTAGATAGATAGATAGTCGTTAGTGTAGAAGCCGTAGTTTGTGTCAACGTCAAGGCCACTCGTCATTACGTATATGCTACAAACAATGGCCGAAACAGACAACCACTCTGTCGATATCTATCAGGCTTAGTAGTTAGTACAGTAGGTGAAGTTGTGTCAACGTCAAGGCCACTCGTCATTACGTATGTGCTACAAACAATGGCCGAAACAGACAACCACTCTGTCGATATCTATCAGGCTTAGTAGTTAGTACATTAGGTGTAGTTTATGTCAACGTCAAGGACACTCGTCATTACGTATGTGCTACAAACAATGGCCGAAACAGACAACCACTCTGTCGATAACTATCAGGCTTAGTAGTTAGTACAGTAGGTGAAGTTTGTGTCAACGTCAAGGCCACTCGTCATTACGTATGTGCTACAAACAATGGCCGAAACAGACAGACCACTCTGTCGATATCTATCAGGCTTAGTAGTTAGTACAGTAGGTGTAGTTTATGTCATCGTCAAGGACACTCGTCATTACGTATGTGCTACAAACAATGGCCGAAACAGACAACCACTCTGTAGATATCTATCAGGCTTAGTAGTTAGTACAGTAGGTGAAGTTTGTCAACGTCAAGGACACTCGTCATTACGTATGTGCTACAAACAATGGCCGAAACAGACAACCACTCTGTAGATATCTATCAGGCTTAGTAGTTAGTTCAGTAGGTGTAGTTTATGTCAACGTCAAGGACACTCGTCATTACGTATGTGCTACAAACAATGGCCGAAACAGACAACCACTCTGTCTATATATATCAGGCTTAGTAGTTAGTGCAGTAGGTGTAGTTTGTGTCAACGTCAAGGACACTCGTCATTACGTATGTGCTACAAACAATGGCCGAAACAGACAATCACTCTGTCTATATCTATCAGGCTTAGTAGTTAGTACAGAAGATGTAGTTTGTGTCATCGTCAAGGTCACTCGTCATTACGTATGTGCTACAAACAATGGCCGAAACAGACAAGTCGATATCTATCAGGCTTAGTAGTTAGTACAGTAGGTGAAGTTTGTGTCAACGTCAAGGCCACTCGTCATTACGTATGTGCTACAAACAATGACCGAAACAGACAACCACTCTGTCGATAACTATCAGGCTTAGTAGTTAGTACAGTAGGTGTAGTTTTTGTCAACGTCAAGGACACTCGTCATAACGTATGTGCTACAAACAATGGCCGAAACAGACAACCACTCTGTCGATATCTATCAGGCTTAGTAGTTAGAACAGTAGATGTAGTTTGTGTCAATGTCAAGGACACTGATGATTACGCAATCGAAACTTTTAACTGACATTTTAAGCTTGGACATAACTAACATCGTGTCCAATACATCTGTCGATCTAAGAAGCTTGTTATAAGGCTTAGTAGTTAGTGTAGAAAGCGTAGTTTGTGACAACGTCAAGTCCACTCACCATTACGCATGCGCAACAAACAATAGCCGTAACAGACATCATGTCCAACAACCCTGTCGATATAGAAAGCTACTTTCACCTCGTGACCTGTCCTGGCCCCAGTTTGTTACAAAGTCTATGTAACTTAAAAATTGACGACGTCAATTGTTTGGTCTATGTAACAAATAGTGACGACGTCAATTTTTTTGTTGTCTACGATGATTCGTTGTTGGAAGTGATAAAGTGCCCAGTTTGCAACTGTCATTGTTGTGATCTTCACGGAACGTTTAGAGGCCCATGAAGACCGTCAGTTATGAGTGTTCGATAGGCTAATATGTAGTGGAATGTAAATGAAGAGTAAAGAGTACAACTACTGTAGTTCTTGAATAGAGAACCAATAAGAACTAGATGAAAGTTAACACAAAGTACTTTACATCCCTTAAAAAGATTACGCTATGGTCTATGAACTAAATACCTGATAATTCTTAACATAGATAAGATTCTCTAAGAGTTTTTCATTCCAGATCTATCATAGAAATAGAACGTAAAAAGTATAAATAATTTATATCTCAATTCAGTTACACGTGTAAAATAATTTCGCAGCTTGGCCGGAGGTTGATAATAAATGTTAGAAGATATGAAATGTTAGCGGATAAAATAAAACACTGCAGAAAATAGGTTGCTAATTTGTTAGATTGTTCATAAAGCGTTATAAATGCTTAACAAGGAAAATTAAAGTTATAAAAATCAAACACTGAAAAAAAATACTTTTAAATTTTCTCTGTTTAAGTCTAGTTCTCTAAGTTCTCTTTTTACTTTATCAATTGCTACTGGTTCCAAGTTATTGTGAACCATGTTTATAAATCTACTCAGCTTATGAGACAGCTTAGAGAGACACATCGCTTGTTGAAGTTATATAATCAGCTTGAATGCCTTCCCTTCACGTATTTGTTACAATCGAAGATACTGTAAAAGTATGTCTTGGTTATAAAGAAAGCTCATATAGGCAGCTGAGTATGGCCTTCCTCAGGGATCAGTTTTCATCTTTCTCTGTTCCATATGTACGTAACTGATATTCTAGGATTCCATCAGAGGTTTTTTAGTTTTTCGATATTGCTTTACCTTACTTAGAAGCAAATTTACAACAAACATAACTGATACTCTCAAATGGTATTGAAGTCATAACAGAGATTTTGTACTTGAAGGCTGTAAATGGAGAAATGATGAAAACCCAACAAAAATAGAGGTGATACATTCAACTATAAACTAAATAGTAGCTACTGAGTCAAACTAAAACTTAAAGAGCGTTCTCAATAGATAAAAGTCACCTTAAAATTATTTATAACTGTTGAAAATCACTAATGGAAGTCAGCAGCTAAACTAGTGCCAAAATTCCTCAACATCTTGATAGTTGCTTACCACTAACCTCTCCCTTTGTTCATCGCATTTCTTAGGGCTGTTCTATCAATTTCGTTAGATGCAACAGTTTAAATGACCCATGTCTTTTTAAACAGTAATACGAGTTCTGTAAGTAGAAAACTAAGTTATAGTTTTCTAACAATAAATGCCTTGAACTTAGAAGGGCTGGAAATGTTTTGATGATGTACATCTTTAGTTCTGAGCTGTAAGGCTTCTTTACTTGGTTCCCCACTTTACTTGAAGACTGTTGTTTGTCTGAAATTCAGCCAGACACGATTCTAATATTTTAAATATAACACTAAGTATATCTTAATTGCTTATTTGATTTTCTCTTGCTACAAAAGTGCAATACGACTGTAAAGTACAATACGATGACGAGATGGTAAAAATAAAGCCTAAAATTATTTTACCAGATATCATCATAACCAACAAAAATTACAACCTTCTCAGTCATTTTCTCAACGTTTGTAAAGTCAAGGATCGCCAAAAGGTGGCGCTCAATCACACAAAAGCTCTTTTCAAAGAGTCTGACTATTGTGGGGCGGGAGGAGTCAATATAGAGGGCTTTTCACACTATTAATTCCGTATTACCTGGTGGGTGCGCACAAAAGGCAGGCCACGAGCCGAACAGCTGACCGCAGCATCCAATGCCTTCTGAATAACACACCCGTGTCCAACAAATAACCACAGGAGGCTGTGCTACACCTTGACTCAATGTCTCCTTGCTATTCGGGTTGGCGAACAAGGGATAACATCACAAAAGGTCAACTCACTGCCTGAGAGCAAATCCTTGAGTCAACAATTGAGATTCCAATTTGAAAATAAACTATATAAAGTATTCCATAACCTACAACATATTCAATCCTACTGTCGGAGAAGTGTTTGAGCTCTGAATCAGTACAAACACTATACTTCATTTGTATGTTGCCGAAGCACAATCTGTGTCTTACCAGTGTTTTTGTATACTAATGTACGTATCAGACATATAAAAACAGCATTTTACGCATACTTTCAGTTCATTCTTAGATACGGTCTAATTTTGGGGTTAGGACAAAATAATAAATCGTTTAGAATGGGTTCAGGACATAATAATTATACAAAAGAAAAAATCAGAATAATCTCAGAATCAAGTTCACTTGAAATCTGCAAACCCTTCCGATTCTTGAAAATACCAACTCTTCTGTACTTGTGCTTATGCGATCGCATCACCTATGTTCTTCAAAATCCACCAAATACTAAATGTTAATACAATAATCATTCCCACAACATTAGACAGAAATGCAATATATCAATATAATTTTATAGATGATCCAAGTATCTTAATAGCCAGGTGGTTTTTTTTACTTGAAGATATACAATTTTCTTGTAAATATAGTTTATAATTATAGTCAAAAACTGTTTTTAACCAAGTTTTACTCGTGGTTTTTGGAAACCACGTGTAATTCAGTATGTACATGATTTGTTAATATTAAATTTTAACCTCATACATGAACTATGTTATAAGGCAACGTCTGTGGCATTTATGTAACATTATTTATTTTTACTATAAGCTACCATGCAATGTGTCATTCTATAATGATGTATTATCTTTTATTTATTAATAATGAAATTTGTCATGTCTAAAATTAGATGAATGTCTAGTTTAAGTTTAGATTTAGTTATATAATGACTTCTTGTTTATTTCGATATTGTCAATTATTGTAAACAATCTGACTGCAAATAAATAATTAATTATTGTTATTACGAGACAGCTCAGGTCTTATTGTACTACTGTATTTAAGTGTGATATAACGTTTCTCTCTATGAGTTAGCCTCATAAATAAATAAATGCTGTTAAACCTGGCCCAGTTTAAAGGAATAATAAAGGAACATTTTAAAGGAACAAATTTATTTATTTATTTACCAACGGTTACACCATTTACAATAGTTTACAATATTAATTTTAGTTATACAATTGGTACAGGATGGTACAGCAAGATAAAGCTTGGTACAAGCTAACACATGAATTTTGACTCCCTTCTGACTTCTCATTCTTTTTTAACTTTCTTTTTGTGTGTGCAAATTTATTAAAGTCAGATAAGGGAGTTGACAAAGGCAGAAACTGAGTGTACTTTCATGATGTAAAATAAGTGCATCGCAATATGTAGAGCAAGATGAAACAATAAATAATGCAGAGATGACTATGAGTGATTATAAAGGAACAGTTTATTAATTTGCTTGACATTAATTTGCTTGACACACAGCGAACGTACAAACGAGATCTATGGGGTTGTTTTACAAAGAGAGGAATTAACACGTAACTTTGCCTCTTAATAAGACATTATTCATTTCATTTTCATCTATCCAGCCAACATCCTGACAGTCCCTCCTATCTAGCGAACGTCTTGATGGGTCCTCCGATCTAACCAGCGAATATCCTGGTGGAGTCTTCCGTCCGCCTACAGTAGTGATATTTCTGGTGGGTCCTCCTACCTATCCAGTGAACGTCCTGGTGGGTCTCCTATCCCCTTAACGAATGTACTTATTAGTTCACCCATATATCAAGTGAAAGCCATGTCAGGTTTTACCTTCCACCTACAGAAGCGAACTTTCCTTTACAGGAGTGGTGGGGCCTCCCATCCGCCTAGCGAACGTCCTGGTAGAGTTTCCCATCCGCCTAGCGAACGTACTTATTGGTTCACCCATCTAGCCAGTGAAGGTTCTGTCAGACCCTCCCGTCCACATACAGTAGTAAACTTTCTGGTGAGACCTCCCACCTATACAGTGAACGTCCTGGCGGAGCCTCCCATTCCTCTAATGAACGTCCTGGTGGAGCCTTCCATCCACCTACAGGGGTGAACTTTCTGGTGGGTCTTCCCACCTACCCAGTGAACGTCCTGGTGGAACCTCCCATCCGCCTATCGAAAGTCCTGGTGGAGCCTCCAATCCGCTTAGCGAACGTACTTATTGGTTCACCCATCTAGCCAGTGAAGGTCCTGTCAGACCCTCCCATCCACCTACAGTAGTAAACCTTCTGGTGAGACCTCCTACCTATACAGTGAACGTCCTGGCGGAGTCTCCCATTCCTCTAACGAACGTCCTGTGGAGCCTCCCATCTACCTACAGGGGTGACCTTTCTGGTGGGTCTTCCCACCTACCCAGTGAACGTCCTGGTGGAACCTCCCATCCGCCTATCGAAAGTCCTGGTGGAGCCTCCAATCCGCTTAGCGAACGTACTTATTGGTTCACCCATCTAGCCAGTGAATTTTCTGTCAGGCCCTCCCATCCACCTACAGCAGTGAACGTCATGGTGGGGCCTCCCATTCTCCTAGCAAATGTACTGGATATACCTTCCATTCTCCAAGTGAGGAGGTCTGAGAATAATAACTTCATTTCCTTTCAAAAATATTCATAAATACTTTCCATATAGATTTTTGGGAGAAAAATTAAAGAGGTTGCTTTTTGTCTTGATTTATTCGTGACAAAATTAATTGATGTATTTGTGCTTAATCAATACCAATCAAAATAACCAACATACAAATGTACAAAATACATATACACACACTTCCCTTTAGCCATAGATTCTTGTTAAATAAATAAAATTTGTTACTTTTTGGATTGATTTATTTGTGATAAAATTGGCTGATACATTTATGCTGAAAAATATCAAATGAACTAACCAAAATTCAAGTTTACATAATCCATACATGCACATATCCCTGTAGCTAAATTTAAATACAGATACTTGCAAACACATTAGGATGTGCTTTTAATAAGGAACAAATATTTAAAATACCTGTCCGAATATCGAATCTAGATTAGAATAAAATTTACATAAATCCTGAAATAAAAAGAAGGAAAAAAACACCTTAGAGCTTGTAAAATACACAATTGCAGCGTTTTTAGCTCTACTTTAAAATGTTATACAAACAGAAATAAACAGGTCTAGGAATAAATTTCATAAAATTAAAACATGGATATTTACTTCTGGCCACTTCTAAATTTATTCCGTACCTTGGTTGGTGATATGACAATAAATTAATCAGCAAATTGTAAGTGTCTTCTATTATGAAATTTATATATTTTGAGAATCAAATAATTAAAATACTTATGTACATTAATATATAACATGGATTTTTAGATTGTTATTGTTGTTATTATAAATAAGGGCAGACTTTAAAAACATAAAAGTAGATATGTGTCGTCAGAACTAAGAAAGCATATCTTTAGCACATATGTAATAGGAAATATCAAGCATGTTGGTTCTGATTGTGTGCTATGTGAAATAACGTTTGATATGAGTCACAATCCAACTCTTATATAAATTAATATCATCTAACCTAAAGATAGTGAAAACCCCTTGTAGTGAAAATTGTTATTTGATGTGTTGAAAGTAAAGTCACCACTCAGGGGGGACATAGAGAGAATTCACTTATGAGAGATCTGATTTGTACGGATTTGGAGTCAAACAATCACGGTTTTTAATGAGTCCGGAAGCGGACGTGGAGGCCAGGCACGCTCCGCGGTTTGTACCTAACATAAGATTAATTACACTTGAGTGTCGGCAGTAGAAGGGCAGAAAGCGTGAAGTGGCCAGTCACTGGCGGTGCTTTGAGAGACGGCGCCGACCATAGAGCACTGAAACACAAGCCATACAGTACAAATGTAAGCGGCGCCGACCTTACTGACCACAGAGCTTTGAAACACAAGGCATAGAGCACAAACGTAAGCGGCACCGATCTTACTGTCCAAAGAGCTCTGAAACACAGGGCATAGAGCACAAACGTAAGCGACGCCGATCTTACTGACCACAGAGCTCTGAAACATAAGGCATAGAGCACAAACATAAGCGGCGCCGACCTTACTGACCACCGAGCTCTAAAACACTAGGCATAGAGTACAAACGTAAGCGGTGCCAACCTTACTGACCATAGAGCTCTGAAACACTAGGCATAGAGCACAGTTGTCAGTAACTCTGATCATAATGGCCACAAAGCACTGAAACACAAAACATAAAGAACAAACGAAACTGGAACTGATCTTACATGTGAGACAGCACTGAAACTCAAGGCAAAGAATAGGCTACAACTTCGATATTGATGGGCTACAAATGTAAATGGTGCCAAAATTGCTGGACACAGAACATTGAAACAGCAGTCAGTACAATTTTAAGCATCCGGACCACTGTACAGTACTTAAGGTACTTCAAGAATGCCAAAGTCGTTCATTGTACATGAAATCTTGTTAGAAAAAAATCTATCAAAGTCCATTACAGAGCAGAGTTACATATTCACGATCTAACTATGCTTTGGATTTGGGGATGTCCTTCGAATCAATACATTTCTCCAAGAAGCATTTACAAAAAACAACCCGAGAAACATTGTCATGTAGCAAGGCATAGAGTTTGGACTTGCTTAACGTGGTAGGGATGTAACAGTTGATCTTTTAGAATCATCTAAATCACGTTGTTGGAATTACTCTTGTACTCTTTTTAGGGTTTTCAGAAATTTCGTCAAGTGCCGTGTTCTCTAACCCTGCAGTTCTAATGGATTTCTCCATTAGCCTGAGAACTGTGTTTAGCCTTCTTGTAGAACTCGGCCTACGGCATTGCCAACTTTGTTACAGTCTCAATGGTGCTATTCGTTCGAACAATTCATAATACAGGTAATAGTTTTAAAGTTTCGATGTTGTTATTATTCAGAATATTGAGAGAAAATAAGTGTAACACATAATTAAATCCCTAAGAATATGTCACTGAAATGGAATAGGTCCACTTATCGAGAGCAAATACTTAGATAAAATTATGAATGTAAAATATTTTACAAATTATTATAGAGGTAAAACTGGCACCAACACAAAAGGATGTCTTCAACACAACATTTTTTAAGCCTATATAAAGACCTGAAGAAAAGGGAAATTGTTGGAAGTGGTACTAACCACCGATAAATCATTTATAACAAAAATTTTAAAATAAAAACACTATACACAGAGTATAAAGCAATAATTGGAAGTGGTACACTCACTGAATGATATTTTAACACGCAGCACTAAGTATATTAAACAGATCTTAAGAGAGCACGATCAACATGTTATAGAGACTTAAAACCTATTAAAACCAATGCAAAGGGTATGGAATGATTATTTATTGAGCGGTATGATCACTTAGAACTAATAAAACAGTAAATAAAGAGAATAAAACGTCACATCGAGAATGGTACGAAATATCCTTAGACGCTCACCAAACAAAACTAAAATACGAGACACTCGTTAAGAATCAGACGGTTTTTTTGATGATGGCTGTTCAATAAAATGAAAAAAAAAATAAATAAAATGAAACTGAATACGTGGGCTAAAGAGGAAAGTAGAGTATAGGAGTTACTATAGTACTTAGTGGGTCTTGAGATGTTGATAGTCAAATAGTGTTAACACAAAATATGAAGTAAACAAATAATTTCTTGTTCGTCAGAATGGGAGCATATTGGTATATTTTTTAATGTGTTCTTCAAAATATTAGACAACAAAAACGCAAGTAGACTAAATCTATTTATTATAAGAGATTAATGTCAACAAAAACTGTCAAAATTAATAAACATGACTCACAATTAGTATAATGAAGTTAAACCGAACCCGTTTTATACGATTCCCAAAAAAGAGGTGTTATTTTTAGCTCTTTGTTAAACATTACCTATAAATTTCTTAGGTATGGTTGTTCCACCATAAAGGTATGTAAACAATGGTGTTAGTAACATTTATTTCTGTCATCAACGCGGGCTGTTAACACAAGTTATCAACAATTTCGTTTTAGGTCTTTAGTGTTGTTATGAACATCTTCTACGTGACCAAACCAATTGTTACGAGGCAGCTGCCTGTGTTATTTTGGCAGAACAGAGGAATCCGACTATTCCAGGTTAAACTTGTTCAGTACTAAAGTAGTAATCTATTAGATTTAGAAATGTAAATCCGCCCAATAATTTATTTTGCAATAACAGTTTATTTTGTTACTTTCCATTGAGACAACTCTTAATTTCAGTGGACATGTAGATAAAGTATCTCGCTTAATCAGTTTAGGTACTTTTGTTATTAGAAAGTTATCAGCTTAACTTAATACTAGCAATCTTCTCACAATTTATTACAGAATTGCTTATCCTCACTTTTCTTACAGGATCCTACTCTGGGGCTCAGTCATCGAAGACAGAACATCTTTTCATTCTCTAAAAGAGAGTGATTAGGTTAAAATTTAAATTGCGATGAATTTTTTGCATCCTCAAAATATTGACGTTTCATTCTATTTATATTTTGAAACCCTTGTCCTTCGCAAGAATTATCCACATCTCTTTCCCTTACCAACCGTAAATCATAATTTTAACCTTCGAAATAGAACCTTCCAGTTCCTAGACATCGCACATCTTTTTCTTAAAATCATCTCCTGCAGTGTGGGGTGCAGCTTTTCCCAAGAGCATTGAAACTCGAAACAAATGTTAACGTTTTAAAAAGACAACTCAGAAACGTCTTGGTAGACCATGCATTCTATAGTGTAAATTTTTTCATAAATTACACTTGGTAATTTTAAATAAAATAACTTAATTTTTTGTAAAGTTTCTTGAGTTACGTGACTAGCATTTGTTTTATGTTTAGTTATTTATGTGACTTATTTCCATGCAAATCGATTGTATCTTTATATCAATAAAAAATTATTATTATTATTTCACCTTTATTGTACTGATTTGACTAAATAGGAATCCCTTAGGTAGTACCTTAGTTTCATTAGATGAAGTCAGCCGTTATGTTATAAGCACTAGTTAAAGGTAAGAATATTTTAACTTAATGCTATTGCCCAAACTTAATGAAATGTATTGGAATTAAAAATTATATAATTTGTATCAGCTGATGTTTGGTCAACAGCAGTTTAACGTGTAATGAAATAACAATTTGTACACCTTCAGTTATTTTACTAAACGTACAAGTAGTGTTAGGATTGTTTTATAATAATAATAATATCTTTATTCATCTCAAAAAATACATACGTACATATAGCTTCCACTACAAAAACATAATATAAGTAACAATCACAATAATTAACAACAAATCACATACAGTCAAGTACAGAACAAACAATGAAATCCCTCATATACACACACATTAATATACAATACCAAGTCTGACCTAGAATATTGGAAAGGAAACTAAAAAGAAAAATACTTCTGCTGAGAAAATAAAGATGTAAACCTCCAGGGCTAAGCCTGTGTGGAGGAACTCTTAATATTGAAATTTTTTTAATGTTGTTGACCTTACAATGACACATAAATAATATTTTACAATAAGATTTAATTTATAATGCTCCAAACTGTACAACAGAAAATATATTTAGTTTGTATAAAATAAGTAATAAATCTATCAATATTTATTTTTAGAGCCTTTATATTGAATGAAAACTGTACTATGGCATTTTACTTTAAAAAATTGCTAAGAGTTATATAATGTTTCAATATATTTCCAAAATGGTATACAAATGTGATTTATGAATCATTTAAATATAAATTATTTACGTATTTAGATAATTTTCTACTGTAACATTTGTGAGTAACCATTTCCTAATTTTATTTCCAAACATATGAATATTCTCTATCTTTCATAATTCTACAGGTTGAATAAATATGGTGCTAAATAATTAAAAGATTTTTTTATAAAATGTGCTTACCTGTCTTGGAACATAAATAGCTTCATTTTTTCTTAATTTTGATCTATAAACATTACTTCCACTGCTGCCTTTGCTCCTGATAAAAAATATTTTCAACAACTTATACACATATAAATGTCTAAGTGGAAGAATTTTGAAAGAGGAGAACAGTGGAAAGGATGGTTCACGTCTTGGTTTTTTTTTCTATAGGTCTCACAGTTTTTGTATTGTAATGTTTTACTTGTTTAGTGTTCTTTATAAAGAAATGCAACTTTAGTAAGTTTCATGCTTGTTTTATTAGTTTTCATTAAAATTTGATGATCCAAACTTTAATACAGACGAGTGCTCTATCAATGCTCTGTGCTCGCTCGGCTTCGCTTCTGTTTTTGTCTGGTCAGTATTGCTGGCTGTCACATGACTGGTAGACAGACCAATTTCAAATGCTTATCAGTGTCCGCACGTTACTTTTATCACTTCTCCCATATGCGTTAGCATAGAGCATAGAGGAAGTATTGTGATCGTTCAAAAAAGATTTTTTACAAGTTGGTCTAAAAATCCATTTTAGAATTGATCACAAATCTTAACCCAAAAAAGTGGTTGTTTTGAAAAAAGTTGTTGGTGTCTGTCCGTATGTGCGTCTGTGCATTTCGCTGGAGACCAAAAGGACTGATCGATTTTTATAAAATTTGGTATGTAACCATAATATCTGCAATACCGTTTAACCTTCACGGAGGCAAACAGCTGGAACTTGGGAGATGACGAGGTCGATTATTTTTCAGGTGATGAACAGTTTGATAGAACCTTCAAAAATGTCCTACGAATGGAAAATTGTCATTTTAAATAGTTTCTACAAATGTTACGTACATAATTGGATAACAATTGTTGGAAGTCCCAAATGTTCGGTAGGCAATAGCGGTACCATTCAAGAAAAAGCTAGAAATGACAGTGCGTCTTGTAGTTAGTAAATAATCTTTAACAAATTTGGAAATCGACCATTCCATTACTTGTACCAGAAGCCTGTAATGCTTTTGTTCTACACCTCCACTTTACTGACCTTCATTGTAAGACCATTTTTGGTCCATGCATTGATTTTCTAACTGAACTCTGGTTTTATCCCACAGTTTGTTATGTTCGTGAGAAATATCGATGTTTGACTTAATACTAACTAGCCCCACTTTATATTACTTAATGTCAATGTCTTTTCAACTTCATGCACAAACTTGGAAACGATCACGAGACAAGGAAAGTTGCGCACAAGTGTTATCAACACGTAACAAGCACCGGTGAAAACGCTACTTAAGTACCTTTTTAACGGTCGACCTATTTTGATTTACCTTATCTAGTTAGAGTCCATACTTAATCAGAATAGGGATTATAACTTTAACCTAAACTACCCCATAAAAATACGAAAGCTAATTTGAAATTTTTAGTTTGGCTTTGAAGGAGTCAGGGTTTTTATTACTAATGTATACAATATTTACACTTATACATTTAGAGAATCAGTATCGATAACTGTGCGAACGGAGATCTTTAGGGTAAACTATTCTATTGACATTTTCTGGCAACGAAAAAATAATATGATTCTAAAGTTGTTTTCACTGTTAGTACATTTACAGTAATTCCAGTTATAGAGGATATAGTAATGCTAACTGAGCAATGTACTACGTAGTTCTGTAGTTAGTGGCAGGCCTATGGCACTCCCTGGAGCTTTGAACTCCGTCCTCGGTCGCGGATTGTGTCGAGGTCTGTGACGGATGTGCCGTCTTTGGTCAATGCAGGCAATTGCCCCCGACTTACACACCTCACATAGTAATTAGTGTCCAGTTCCTTTCGACTGCTGGAACCTGAAGTTTCCGCATTCCATCTTGCTTAAGACGTCACTAAACGTGTTGGTAGAAGATACTCGTGTTTGAATGTTCCCTAACGTAAGGTGAGCTTCAGTATAGGGTTGGGCGTTAAGATTGGGCGTAAACTTACAGGGTTGCGCGTAAACTATAGAGTTGGACGTAAACTTATAGAGTGGGGTGTACACTTATTAAGTAAGTTGATGTTGATAATTTTTACAGTACAATCTGGTGTATATATATGTATTATAGTGCATCTCACATTACTTTTTCTGTATAACTTTCTTCGAGCAAGTTTCATAATTGCATTTTGTACTTCTTATACAAATTAAAATCACACTTTTTTTCCGTTCTTAGAGAAAGTTCCTTTCCTCAACCACTATTTTTAAAGCTCCGTTGAAATTATATTTTACGTCACTCTTTTTGATCCTTCTCCAAAAATGAACTTTATCACAAGAACGCCTCTATTTTCATTTCAGTTATAGAAGGCTGTATCGGAATTCACTCCACATGGATTACCTACAGCTACATCCTAACTCACTCCTCTGCCAAACCGTTTCGATGTTGGCCCGCAAATTGTCCGAATTCGTACCCCTAGGCTTTACTTTATACTTTTGGCTACGACTTTCCATACTCATTGGGAATATTACCTCACCGACTAAGTTGCAACTACTCTAACTACCTCTGGGTCAAGAAATCCTCCACCTACATTTTATGAGTATTTCCAGTCGGTCCCAAGCGCTTTTGAAGAAACCCATCCGCGAGGCCTTTGTAGAATTTTCTTCACTATTGTAAATGCCTTTTTAAAGCGACAAAACCGTTAGTAACATATAAGTAAACTAGTAATCTTATAATTTACATAGTTATACATTGTTATTTAAACTACTCGTATATTATATTTTAAATTGAAAATTCAAAACTATTTTTTTTTTTTAATGAACTGTTGCCTTCTTTTTGTGTCGGAGTAAGTTTTTATTTGATTTCCCTTTGCTGCTCTGTTTATTCTGAAGAAAATATCGATTTGTTAATCGTTCAAACTTTTGATACATCTTAAATTTTTTCCGCAATTGAACGACTAAAGATCGCCTCGAAGAATGTGTCCAAACCAACCACCAACCCAACTCCCTCGTCGCTACCTGCAGAGAGAGTTGCCGAGTTTGCGCTTGGGTTAACTGAACCTTTCTACAACTTTTTTCGCTTCTTAAAGTTACGAAATTCATGTCTGCCCTATACTATGAGAGTGGTACCTGCGGCACAGAACTCACAGCGTTGTTCCTGGATAAAACCCGGTGACTACAATGGTATATAAACAATTCAAGTAGGAAACAAAAAACTGCAGAGAGACGTTTTATTCTTGCTAGTGATTTTAATTTATGAAACATTGTAACATTTTTTTTCATGACTAACTAATTCCCTACTGAATAAGTTGATAAATAAAAATATAGGCCAGCTATTACTAAATATAGATCAGCTATTACTAAATATAGACCAGCTATTACTAAATATAGACCAGCTATTACTAAATATAGACCAGCTATTACTAAATATAGATCAGCTATTACTAAATATAGACCAGCTATTACTAAATTTTAATAGCCTTAAGTTTCGAAACTGCTTTCTTTTACCAGAGCAAAATATGCTTAGAATACTAATTAAGATAACTATATTTGAACTATTTATAAGCTGATATCATTATGTTATTTATTACTTTATGTTTCTATAATTAAAACAAATATTTGTGTAAAACGGACATGTTAAATTGTAACAATATCTTGAAAATGTAATACTTAACTCATAGATATTTGGATTCTTGGGTTTTCATGTTAAATTATTTAATTTCTGCTATTGTGATGGTCTCGGACTGCAATAGTCTAATTTCATATACTGGATAAATGTATGCTTGCTTAAATGATTAAATCATCTTCAACAATTTATATTTAACGTCAATTGTTTCGCATATTTAAACACATTAAAAATAACATGTGATAATAACATTTTGTTGATAAATTTAATATTTTTCAGGTGGTTATTTAACCTAGAATGTTTCCCACGTAC
The DNA here is from genome assembly GCA_035578905.1 of Stictocephala bisonia. Lineage (NCBI taxonomy): Eukaryota > Metazoa > Arthropoda > Insecta > Hemiptera > Membracidae > Stictocephala > Stictocephala bisonia. Next base: position 187,205 of record JAQJVL010000163.1, on the reverse strand, counting down.
CACTAAGATGTTAAAATATTCAATTCTAGTTCATTAGACTTGGTTCAATAAATACGTAGGTACACTTCGTTTCTAATAATAAGCCCTACTTATTTAAAACGCATGAAGAGTGTAACTTTATTTTTTTAAAGCAAGCAAATGACGAAAATGATTATTCAATACACTACATTTCGGAAAGTTGCTTGGAAAAATATGTTAGTTGAACATTAGAACTATTTTTTAGCTCTGTTTGTGTATAAATAAATATCTTAAATAATCATTTTTACTTGGAGATTGCTTTCGATGAGCCCTGGAGCAGATGTGTTCCTTCTCTACATATCACGGGGTGTAGTAGTTTGAGGTGCAAAGTCGAATGCCAGGTGAGGGAGCAAGACAGATGGGCGGGAGGAATGTGTCCGCGGGGGAGGCCCCCTGGAGCCCCGATACCTCACACTAATGGACAGGAGGTCATGCAAATGTCCTGGATGGAATACCCAAACGGAGACACGTGTGGGTGGACTCTAACTGAGAATACGTGAATCTACCTTCACATACAACGGAAGGCAGAATTATTTATAAAACTTGACCTTATCTTTGTGAGATCTAGCTACGACGTGTGTATTTCTGAATTTGCAATCACAAAACGTCACATAACACAAGTACAAGACAGAACGTATTGACTATATAGAGCGGCCGTAACAGGCTAAGGCCTCCAGAAAAACTGCAAAACAAAAATGCGCACGTCTTTGAAAGCGAGGAGAACTATGCGCATCTTAAATTAATTAGGCATCTTAAGAGTCTGCAGAGGCTGACTGCCATCTTGGTTATTTTTAAACGGATTTTTCCAAACGAATTGTATTCGATCAAGAATTAAATTATATTTGGAAAAACTTGTCTCATAGAATTTCAAACTAGTCTCATAGAAAAAATATAAAATTATTTAGTTTGAAGTTTTGATTTTCCCCGATTTTTTTAAAACTAGGCATATGTATTCAAAATATCAAAAACAGATCCAATGCGCAATATGACAACGTTTAAAATGACACTTCATACACAACTTTTGGTCAATAAATAACTAAAAAATATGGTTTCCCAAATAACATTGTTCTTATGGGATTGAAACCAGCATGGCCGACAACCTCTGCAGACACTTGAAAAGCCTCCAAAAAGTTAATTTTGAAGTAATGATATATTTAGTTAGTGGTGTCACATGTGACAAGTTTGTAATTACTATCAACTTGAACTGTGTTTGTAATTAAGAAATCTTTACATTTTAACAGAAGAATTTCACTATGAATATAATAATCTGTTTTAAGGGACGGCGTTTATTCTGATACCTGACGTCTACTTACTTGAAATTCTAGGAAGTTATACATGAGTAATCTAACCTTATAATATTAGGTTAAGTTGAGTAAAGTACAAATAATTCTTGACCTTTTACTAAATAGTGCATATGTCATTTATTTACATGATCGGCCTACTAGCACGTAAATGATCTGCCTACTAGCACGTAAATGATCTGCCTACTAGCACGTAAATGATCTGCCTACTAGCACGTAAATGATCTGCCTACTAGCACATAAATGATCTGCCTACTAGCACGTAAATGATCTGCCTACTAGCACATAAATGATCTGCCTACTAGCACGTAAATGATCTACCTACTAGCACATAAATGATCTGCCTACTAGCACGTAAATGATCTACCTACTAGCACATAGATGATCTGCCTACTAGCACGTAAATGATCTGCCTACTAGCACATAAATGATCTGCCTACTAGCACATAAATGATCTACCTACTAGCACATAAATGATCTGCCTACTAGCACGTAAATGATCTACCTACTAGCACATAAATGATCTGCCTACTAGCACGTAAATGATCTACCTACTAGCACATAGATGATCTGCCTACTAGCACGTAAATGATCTGCCTACTAGCACATAAATGATCTGCCTACTAGCACATAAATGATCTACCTACTAGCACATAAATGATCTACCTACTAGCACATAAATGATCTACCTACTAGCACATGAATGATCTGCCCACTAGCACGTAAATGATCTACCTACTAGCACATAAATGATCTACCTACTAGCACATAAATGATCTGCCTACTAGCACATAAATGATCTGCCTACTAGCACATAAATGATCTACCTACTAGCACATAAATGATCTACCTACTAGCACATAAATGATCTGCCTACTAGCACATAAATGATCTGCCTACTAGCACGTAAATGATCTACATACTAGCACATAAATGATCTGCCTACTAGCACGTAAATGATCTACCTACTAGCACATAAATGATCTACCTACTAGCACATGAATGATCTGCCTACTAGCACGTGAATGATCTACCTACTAGCACATAAATGATCTACCTACTAGCACATAAATGATCTACCTACTAGCACATAAATGATCTGCCTACTAGCACATAAATGATCTGCCTACTAGCACATAAATGATCTGCCTACTAGCACATAAATGATCTACCTACTAGCACATAAATGATCTACCTACTAGCACATAAATGATCTGCCTACTAGCACATAAATGATCTGCCTACTAGCACGTAAATGATCTACATACTAGCACATAAATGATCTGCCTACTAGCACGTAAATGATCTACCTACTAGCACATAAATGATCTACCTACTAGCACATGAATGATCTGCCTACTAGCACGTGAATGATCTACCTACTAGCACATAAATGATCTACCTACTAGCACATAAATGATCTGCCTACTAGCACATAAATGATCTGCCTACTAGCACATAAATGATCTGCCTACTAGCACATAAATGATCTGCCTACTAGCACGTAAATGATCTACCTACTAGCACGTAAATGATCTACCTACTAGCACATAAATGATCTGCATACTAGCACATAAATGATCTGCCTACTAGCACGTAAATGATCTACATACTAGCACATAAATGATCTGCCTACTAGCACGTAAATGATCTACCTACTAGCACGTAAATGATCTACCTACTAGCACATAAATGATCTGCCTACTAGCACATAAATGATCTGCCTACTAGCACGTAAATGATCTACATACTAGCACATAAATTATCTGCCTACTAGCACATAAATGATCTACCTACTAGCACATAAATGATCTACCTACTAGCACATAAATGATCTACCTACTAGCACGTAAATGATCTACCTACTAGCACATAAATGATCTGCCTACTAGCACATAAATGATCTACCTACTAGCACATAAATGATCTACCTACTAGCACATAAATGATCTACCTACTAGCACATAAATGATCTACCTACTAGCACATAAATGATCTACCTACTAGCACATAAATGATCTACCTACTAGCACATAAATGATCTGCCTACTAGCACATAAATGATCTACCTACTAGCACATAAATGATTTTCTAAATAACATCATAATCTCTTGAAAATTCAGTGCTTTAAATACTTTATTTTCTTCATTATAGTAAAGGAAAATAATTTCATATTTTTCATATTATGTATATGCCACTATTTAAATAAAAAATGTTCGGTAAAAGAACACTTATATTTGAATATCATTTTATTACTACTTAATTACTGTACTATATAACTAAAAAAAAAAAAATAGTTTAAAAACTAATAATAAATAAATAATGAAACAAATAGTGTCGCACCAGTCAAGCATTGATGCAAAACTATTTTACATGCAATGCAATGGAATTTGTTTCAATGTTCGCAGGTTATGATGCACTGCGAATAAATTAATACTATCGATTTCTTCTTGGCTACTTTTAATACTAACAATAGGCTACGTGTTCTGAAGTAAAGAGCATAAATGATACACTAAGTACCTCACTTATCTTCTTGGAGTTAGCAGTTCACCGTTCTAGTATCACAAGACGTAAAGCATATCGTCGAAGCAATAAAATGTATCGCTAAGTGCTTTCAAAATGGCATTAGCTATCAATCATTCCAAAGAGCGTTTGTTATTTGTAGCAACGAAACGAATACAGGATAAAAAAGAGGTCAACGCCAATGTTAAAAATTTATCCAGCTTGGAATGCTACTTGGGCAATCAAACGCTACAAAGCGCTAGTATCGCGTACACACTGCTCTGAGACACTAGCGCCTCGCAATGGGTAATCGCCCAACCAACATCGAAACGAGCTAAATTATTGCTATAAGGTAGATTTTTTAATCTGTATTAATTTTTTGTAGAGGAAAAGCCAACGGTCAATGACTATAGGTTATGGAGGAGGGATGTTTATATTTTATCATGCAGTTATAGGAATACCTTACAGAATTTATAAAATATTTATTAAATTATAACGTTAAAAATCGTCTATTTTTTATAATTTTTTGTTACAACTTCTTAATTAATTGTCTCTAAGAGTTATAAGTGAACATATCAGCCGGAGATATAGCTTAGAAAACCATGGAATAAAAATTGTTAAAACATTATCAATAGAATAGTTAATGGAAGGGTGGCTCCTTTTCCAATTCTTTTACTGTACTGTCTTGACCCTCCTGCCATTTTTCTCTCTCTGACCTACATTACCCAGTTCATGCTCTTTTACTTTTACTCATAAATACTGTACTACACTTGCACTTTAGTTGTCGTAGTTTATACTTTTGTGATCCAATAAATTGATTTGTTGTTATGTCATATTATTATTGTTGTGTATATATTATTAATTATTTATATTTATACTTATATATTGCAATTTATTATTATTGATATAACAAATTGTATTATTATGTTATTACATTACCCGTATTTATTATTATCATTATTATATATTCTATTATTATGTTATTTAACTCGTTATTATATTATTGTGTGTAGTTATCTTAAGCATGCAATTTTGTCTCTCTGTATCCATGCATGTTTGTACCAATTATTCGCATGTCATCAAATCATTGTATTTTTAAAATGGCATTGCCGTTGGAATGTATAAATAAATAAATATTGGGCGTTCAAAAATATAGCCTTCTATTATATTATATTAAATGCAATCAAATACCTACAAAAATTCATCCCACTCTTTTCACTCTTCTGGTGAGTTTGTATATCAAATGTGTTTTACCTAAATGTTTTAAGGTAGGTCCTTGTTGCGAATTCGTACGTGAATTAATCTGTCTTATCTAATCGTCTTTTACCTAGATCACTCGAGTGAACTGTCATGTATAGGCTGTGCCTTAGGTCAATCAAGTGCACCTTAATATCAGTTATGTTGGATTTTTGTAAGGTTTAAGCTTTGAAAAACATAACAAAGCTTAAAATCAGATATGAGCTTAGAGGTAGGACGTAATGTCAATTCTCACGTACGTCTCGGAGTACGTCAAAATCTCACAATCCTTGTAATAAAATAGGTTCTTCAAAATACAATAACAACTGTTTGTATTGTTGGCTAGAAGAATGTAGTATTAGATAAATAAATACATGACTGTATGATTGCCCTTATAGGAATAATGTTATCAGAAGTGTTGATAACCTGTGACTTAGTTCCACATTGACAGTTCATAATACACTCATCTGTATGAGAATCCATAATTAATACAGGTTACGTATTTAGGATAAATATATTTTCGTGATCTAACTAATATATCTCATGTATGATTCTTAACTAGCACAAAAAGTCTGTGTGGAGGAAAACTGTCCAAGTTATTGATGATGGGATGATCTATAACACTTACTACTGGAGGATAAAAAAAGTCTTCAGTTGAGACAAGAATTTTTCAAATCTACTCTTGCCATTCATTAGAGAATAAGGAATCAATTTTTTTCTAATCGTATTTTCAAAAAGTAGAATATCAAATTGCAAATGAAAAATAATAAATAGGAACTTTTTACAGTAGTACCACAGTACGTGTATGGGTGGGCGGGTGGGTTAGTACCACTGTACGTGTATGAGCGGGCGGGTGGGTTAGTACCACAGTACGTGTATGGGCGGGCGGGTGGGTCAATACTACCGTACGTGTATGGGTGAGCGGGTGGGTCAATAAAAAAAGTATTTTTACAAAAATAATTTGAAGTAACATTAGGCTTATTAAGCAAAGCTGCAGGAAGTGAAACAAGTTTTTATTTTCTACGTATGTTATGTGTAGCTGACTTCGACTTATGCTCAGACGTGGCTATTTAGCCCACTATCCAGGCCAAGCAAGGAACCTAGGGATTTACGTGGAATCCGAATCATGAAGTATTGGTCTAATTACCAGCTGACTGATAAGCCTCTTAATACTCGTATACTCGGCTCTCTCATCCTGTAACTAGCAACTACCCAACATGGACATCCCAGACTTCTCTAGTAGTGTCCACTTAGCGGACTCAATTAATTAATCCGGCTTATTCATCGCCATTAAATCAGGTCGGGAATTAACTTGAATGAGCTAAAAATATTCACAAATACAAGACTTTAATTATGAGATTACTCCGTGCGCAAAATAGGCTAAGTGGATGAAAGGAGGTAATTCATGATAAAAGTATTAACTTATCTGCAGAGTTCAAGTCTGAGTGCGCAGTTAGTGAGAGCAGGGCCGCCGAGAGGGGGGCTACTGGGGCCCCGCAGGGCCCCCACATACCTTAGAAAATATTTGAGGCCGTGAATTTCAAATTCAACATAAAAATTATTTGAATGCGTTCTTTCGGAGCACTTGTATTTATATGACTTAATATGCCTCAATGCTTTTAAAAAGTTGTCTAAACAGACATTTAAAAAGTTTGATCTGAATTATGAAATTAAACTCCCGTAACGTTCTCTTTTACAGTAGGCCTAGACGCTGTTATCCGGGCCGACGGTTCCATCGTTCATACACGCACACTACACTGTCACGTCCACGCCAGACCACCACGTCTGCTAGAACAGTGGCAAACCTACCCTATCTGTTTACTCATTCGTTAGTCTCAAAGCGCTTTGCTCGTATGTTGGATGTTGTGTGTGTGGTGGGAGGTTAGATTCGGTTGAATATCATCTTATTTTATAGCGTTTATGTTGCTTTAGATAGTCATCATGTTTTCTGTATAATGTGTAATATTTATACATTATAAATATTATATAAAGTCTTACAATTGATAAGGATTAAATAAACCTAAGGAGATAATTAGTTTTTAATAAGATTTTTTTTTTTTTGTTTGTTATGAAGGAGTTCTCTTTCATAAACTACGACTGCATTCGTTGCTAACGAAAACTGCATCATTAACCGATGTCATCTCTTCTGATGCTAATGGTATTTTTACACCCGTTCCTAGTTATTCCGAAGGAAACTCCGCTTTTACCAACGTTCACAATAAAAGTCCTGGTCTTTGGGAACATTTAGAAATTAAATCTGTAGATCTTTCGATGTTAAAAGACCTCCTTGCAAAACGGATAATTTACCGAGAGACAGCACTAGCAGGCTTTCCAATGTCATTATTTTCTTAAATGCTGCCCAGTGGAGAAGCCACTAACTCGGACTGGATAGTATGGAGTAGGGAAACGACAGCCCTATTTTGCTTTCCATGTTGTCTTTTTGTGACTAAAAATAGACACCACTCCAATTTGGCAATGAAGGTGTAAAAAGCAATTGGGGAAATATGTATCTTTAAGTAAAAAGTAATTAGGCCCAAGCCAAATTGCACAAGCCAAAGGAAAATCTCCTGAACTCTTTGAAAGGTTAGAATAATTATATTGATGAAACATTATAGAAATTTATTCGATAGGAAGTTGTTAATTGGAAGGCAATTTTTAGAGCAGTTGTTTCTACTGACAGTAGCATAAACAAGGGGTTACAAAAGTAATATTTCTAAAACATGGATTTCACTTTGGACAATAACAGACACACTCATCCATCTAAACACGTACGGTGGTATTGGCATAGTCATCATTGTTTTAATTCATTTTAAGATCACTTCATTTACATACGCATATAAAGGCAGTGTATCGTGATTCGTGACCACACGTTTCATAAGGATTACAATGTGACCAAATAGTTGATTTAGCGACCTCTAGAAGACAAGAAAACGTAGTTTCAGGAAATTGATAAGAACATTCTTTTCTTGAAAAGTTAACATTCCGAAACTGATAAAACTTATAGGAACCCCGTATTTAAATAATAATTGCCATCCATTAACGAGGTTTTGAATAATAAAAGTGTAAAGTTGATAACTCGTGTACTAGTTAAAATTCCTGTACTTTTTCTGTTCTAGCAGGACGAAAATTATTAAATCTTATAAAAAAAATTATATTTTATAACTCAATATTAAAAGAGGCAAATAATTTTGGAATTGGATTTTTAATAAGCTTCTTAGTAAACAACCTTCCAACTCGGGTAAACAAAATTTTTACGGCGACAGTCGTTACAGTGGTTTGTACCATTTCTTTCAGAGGCATCAGGAAAGTTAGGCTTTGCCAAAATGGATTTAATGAAAAACAAAATGAAATCTAGAATGATTGGAGATCAATTGGACCAAGGATGATTTTGATTATGGAGCACGACATTGTGAGCAGATCCGCCGAGAGGGGCCACTGGGCAGGCCTGTGAGGTCTTAATGTTTTAATGTCATGATAAATGTCTTTGGCAGAAATACTGGAAAGACAAGGAGTAATTATTAGGAGCCTATGTATTGCGTGCAAGATTTCAATTATTTAAGTTTATTTCATTTAAAATAGTAGTGAAGAAAAATCATTTCAGAAATATTATTATTTTTACTTATTTAATAATATAAAGAATGTACATCTATTTGTACATCTATTTTAACTCTCTTAATGTTAATTAATGTTAAATTCCATAATTATAACTAATAGAATGTTTAAAAAATATGTTTACTTTAGTTTGGGGATTGGGGTCCCCAAACAAGCATTTACCCCAGGCCCCCTAATCCCTCTCGGCAGTCCTGAGTGAGAGATATTTCCTGTGTTAGAAATGATCAACTGTTCTTAGGAATTTGATAAATGAGAACTGAGTATAGAATTTTTTCACCAGACCATTTCATTTTACTGTCTTTGTAAATTATTATTCAGTTTGTAATCAATATAGTGAATTTTACATGTTTGTAATATCAATATATTAGAATTGCTCACTGACGATCTGTGTTGGTGAGGGAATAGGGCACAGAATAGAGAACAGGAATGTTTTGACAAACAGGATAAAATTATCTACAAACTTTCACCAGGCATATCTGGTGTAGCCACATTCTGCAGTTATTGTATTCATACCTTCTATTCCAATGCATAGTTATGTTATATTATAAGCTGCATTTTAATTTTGTTAACATAGGTGCCTGCCCTAAACCGTCCAACAATTACTAATAAATAACATTATAAAATCTAGTTATATGCATGTTCTACATTTTTGTCTTTCTTGTTTACTATAGGACCTTACCGACAAGTTTTGCATAGCTTGGTGAGGCCTAGATTTTGTACACACTTAAAAGTAATAAATAAATAAATAAAAATCTGTGACGAATAATCGGGGGTATAAATGCAGAGACATAAATCGTTGGTGCTCGTTCTGGACATCTTTGTATATCATTTTTTATATATTTGGAAATGAAAACTGTACTGTAATTCAATCCAAACTGGAAATATTTTCTGGCTAATTAGTTTTTTTAAGCCGTTTAAAATAAATAAAATGATATCTTTTTCTAACAAATATGAAAAATGTGAACTCTAGGTTGACTAGAGTACCATCGTGTACCAGGTCTTACACAAACACAATCTAACCATCGTTAAACCCTGCATTATATGCCCAGCCCCTCCTACAACCATGTCTAGCTCCTCTTTGACAGCCGTCCGTCCGTTGGGAGGCACGGCACGCACCAGGCCTTCTGTCGTAGACGGATCAACCGGCCTAACATCAGTCATTGTTTTTTCGTCCAGACAACCCAATTAATATAGCGCTAGATGTGGGCACATTAGACGGATTGAGGGCGATATAGTTTCCAAACATGATGAATCGTCTTAAAGTGTAAATAACGATAAAATCTATCGTCCGTCACCTCCTGGGGAGACGTCTTCATCGTCTGACCGAGGCAAGGAGGCCCTGCAGTCTCCAACAACACTTCTTTAACGACTTGTACTATCTCTACGTTTAATTAACATTAGAACTGTGTGAAACATGGGACAAAACTGAATGTTTTAAATGTCAGTAAAGTAATTTCCAATCGTATTTATAAAGTAGGCCCACGCCTTCACTGTGTTAGGGTTAAAATAAAATCAACAGGGCCTCTCAGGCATTTCAATGATTGGGAGATTCCCAATCTACTCCTCTTAACTGACCATAGCAATAACAAAAGATTTACGTTTACGCAAAAGAGTACTGCAATATAAAAATTTCGTACAACTCAGTAGCCCTGAACACAACCCCTTTTCTTTTTAGTAAAAATTTCACTCACCCAATCACATGGGCCGCAGGTCTGTGCGTGAACTTTATTAAATGAGTAAAGTACCATCCGTCAATTCAGTTATGGATTCGAACCTTGGACCTTTCCGAGTCGAAATCCACTGAGCTGACTCAGTGGCATCTTTTGACTTAAATATTGTTCCGCATTTAATGGATACAGAGATGCATGAAAATTAAGTTAAGTCGATCTTCGAACCGTAACAAGCCAACATGTAATTGCAATAAGTATCTGATGTGAGAAGGAGCAAACCCATATTCTTTGATGGATCCTCATCCCCCCTCTACGGCTCGTTTCAGAGGATATGTTTGACGTTTTCAAATATTTTCAAATGGATGGTTTAGGACAACTGTAATTAATTGACCTTAACGATCTCTGTTTTCTCGCCCAAATTTCACGTGAAGACGGCTCCAGTGGTATGTGACTGGAGATTCCTCTAGGAATTCCCCTCGTGTTTCCCGCGGTCCGCTCACACCTGGACTGGACGGACGACACCGATGATCGATCCCAGACACGATGAGTTGCACTATCTCCGGATCTGATAAGAGGCTGACATCTTCATCCCGCTGAGCTTACAGCCATCTTCCGCTTCATTTTTCATCCTCTCTGTGCGTGACTCCAGTGATCTCCGACATTGTTAACACGCGTGTGATAGCGGTTTGCAAACAGGCACACGCAAACGTAACGTACATTACAGGCGACACATTGTTTTGATAAAATACCTTTATACCTACTACACAATCACTCTAGTAGGTATACAGGTTGAATTAATGAGTTGAATTAAAATTTTTGCTTTTCCTGTCATTTTCATTTTTAACTTTTATGTTTGTTATAAATGCTTCTGCCGATCATTAAAAGGCCAATAACCGTACGAAAATATAACAATTAGTCTACTGAATAAAACTGTGGCTTGCAATGACAATTCTTGATTCATTACCTTAATATTGATGAACATTTGTCATTACATGCTTGGTAAACGTTAAATCAGTGAAACTATGTTTGAGGCCACATAAAGCACCGTGAGTACTAGGAATGGGTAGGAAGGACCGTCGCGGATGTGTAGGTAGGATGAGATGTTTGCATTAAAAGTCAATGGTATAGGCCTATTACAAGAATTGACTACACCCATAGTAACAACGTCTCAGTATAACTCATACAGTATAAAAGTATTTTATTCTTAGCGATTAAAGTTTCCTCCAATTACGTAAACATGATAAAATAGTGATACAACTAATGTACCCTATGTGCTCTATAAAAGATCGCAAACATTTTTTCTTTTAGGTTATCAAATAAATATACAAACATCCAAGTATATTTATATTACAACTTTCTCCTATAATCTCAGTCGTCTGCCTCGGTAATACTGGTTGGTAGTAGGTTTCATTCGCTGCGCTCGTGACACCTCGGACTTTGGCCTTGATGTGTGACTTTTGACTACAAATACTATTAGATAAATTGTATCAAGTGAAATAATAATTTATAAAGCATATAATTAATTTGTTATCACCCCTTGTTACTTAGCCTTTTTCAATTGTCCAATTCATTTAATTTGTGAAACTAATACGGACTTACGGAATCCAGTTCTGGGAACATTTTCCAATTGTAATATAGTTTAGTTTGTTGAAGGGAAATGAGAGCCCTGAGGCCATTCCTAATGAGAGCCCTGAGGCCATTCCTAATTCAGCGTCAAACTTGGTTTCATTGTGCTCCCCTGTAGTCTACTAAAATAGGGTAACTATTCCGAGTGGCTTAACCAACTCTAGAATATTTTTCACCAAATTAGTAACAATTCATTCCTCTGAAAGCTAAAACCCCGAAAATTCTCCTTTTCCTTAAGTTGATTTTTGTATCAGAGCTTCGCATTCAGTCAACAGTTGTTCGACAGAATCAAGAACCTGAATATAAAGCCGGCAACTGGTGTCTTCTCTGTAGATACCTATCTTTGCCATATGTTTCCTGGCGTCGTCCGATTCATGGTGGTGAGTGATTTGGTAAGCGTAGGATTGGGTCCCTTCACCAGAGATTTTGCATTGACTTGGCCGTGAAACCGCTGCCATCGGCTTTGATGACGATTTCTCGCCAGGATAAGTATTTCTGTCTTGGCAGTGGTAAGTCCAATGCCACATACTAGTTCGGGTCCTACGAATTGAGTCGTCGCTCCGTTCTTAGCAAGGAGATCGGCCCTCTTCGTTGCCTTTGAGGCCAGTATGCCCTGGAACCCACCTCAATTAAACATTAGTGATACAGCCCAAGGCACACAGAGTTCGAAACACTCCCAAGTGAGTCTTGAGGTGAATTGGCAGGAGTCAAGAGCAGCATAAAGCTTGACTGTCTGACATAATACAGATCTGTTTGTCCCTGGCTTTTTTTGTGAGCCCTTATGCGCAAAAACAGATTGCAGAGATCTCGGCCTGGTAGATCGTACAGCACCTCCTCAGACTGCCCGATAGATATACAAATATACAGAGTTTTACCGAGTATGAACGGTGAGCTAAGGCACGCCTACAATCTGCCATACGGTGCGTAAAGTGAATTTCAACTAGTACAACATTCTTAAAATACCTTTTAGCTTTTAACGTACTGAGTAAACGATAAAACCGTGATTTCAATACTATCGGTCAATACTGCTCATACACAAGTGATCTGCAGTAAACACAACAATGAAACTTCATATAATTGAAATGAAGACTGTATTAAATATTTAAGGACATTTTTTATCTTTAATTGGGTTATTTTATTTTTTATATTTTCAGGAATAACTTATACTTAAGAAATTTCTTACCTGTAAGGTTGCGATAAAAAAAACGATAACCTATGAGGCTGAATAATTTCATCTCTCTTCCTTAAATAGTTGTTAAGATGAGCTAGGATGTCAGAGTTTCTAGTTGATTTTTGTTTTTTTGTTTTTTTGTGTTTTGGTTTTTTTCAACAAGAATAGAATCAAAAATATATTAACTATAAACAGTTACAAATGTTAAGTTTTAGACTTAGCAGAGTCATCACGTCGTAACTTGAGCATAATTCTAATGTCTCTTTTGCTTTTTTAAAAATATTATCCATATTTCCTTTTTTGTTTAACCATACTGCCTTTTTTAGTGATATGTAGAACAATATGTTTTGGGTGAACACGGGCAATATATTTATTCTGTAATGTTTGCAGTTTACGCTAAAAAGCGATTTTAGAAAAACCATAAATTTCTGGGGTGATTATAATTAAAATGTTGTGGACATGTTCATCCCAATTGGGATACTTTAAAATGTTGATCAATTGTCAAACCTAAAAAGTATATAGGCTACTTGTGTAATTTTTAAGGTATACATTAAGCATGTTTTACATTACGTACATACATTTTGTATAAATTAAATATTAACCTAAGCTCAACTAAAAACTTCAGATGATTTTGAGCTTAAGTTGGTGCAATCGATTTTCGATGAGTTAATTATTTTCCAATTTTATAATCTAAAGTTACTTACCTTGAGACAGTGACAATACAAAAAATTTTGTTTTAACGACTGCATTAGAATTTGTGGCGTTTTGAAGTGGTGAATTTAGCTGATTTTAAATCAACTAGAAAACAAAACCGTTCAAAGTACAAATTAAATGTTTTGTATTACTACGTTTTACACAAAACTTAAGGGATTAAGATGTTTTTCATTTTAATTTTTTTTTAATGAAAAACATATTTATCCCTTCAGTTATGTGTAAGAAAACGTAGTTACATAAAATTAAATTTGTACTTTGAATGGTTTTGTCTTCTAGTTGATTCATCAGATAAATTCATCGCTTCAAAAGGCCACAAGTTCTAATGTAGCGGTTAAAAGGTTTTTATATATTTTTCCTTTCTCAAGGGATGGTATATTAACTAATTTTGATTATAAAATTGGGAAATTATCAAATCACCGAAAACCGATTGAAACACCTTATAGAGAAAAATTTGAAATAATATCAATAGCCTAGAAACGATTTCCACTTTAAAATTAATAATTTCTAATTCGTCATCAAATTGTCACAAAATTCTAGATTAAAAACTACATTTAAACCTAATGTTGTAAAGTGTCGCATTAATTCGACCGAGGTGAGCGACAAACAACGAACACAAACCCCTTGGTCAAACATGTGAGCTGTACTGACGGGCGTACACACACACGTAGCCTACTTCATACTGGGGGTAACTACAGTGATGATCACAGACACAGCCACAACATTTTATCACGTTACAAAGGGGATACTGCTGTTATACAGCTAAATTGATCTGACCGTTATACAAGTAAATGGATCTGACCGTTATATAGCAAACTGGATCTTACCGTTTTATAGCAAAGTGGGTCTCACCACCTTTATAAAGGGAAATGTATCTGGTCGTTATACACCAAAATTTGTTCTAACCGATATATAGCTAAATGGATCTGGCCGTTATACAGTTAAATGGATCTGACCGTTATATAGCAAACTGGATCTTACCGTTTTACAGAAAAGTAGATCTCACCTTTATAAAGGGAAATGTATCTGGTTGTTATACACCAACATTTTTTCTAATTGATATATAGCTAAATGGATCTGACCGTTATATAGCAAACTGGATCTTACCGTTTTACAGAAAAGTAGATCTCACCTTTATAAAGGGAAATGTATCTGGTTGTTATACACCAACACTTGTTCTAATTTATATATAGCTAAATGGATCTGACCGTTATATAGCAAACTGGATCTTACCGTTTTATAGCAAAATGGATTTGACCGTTGTACAACAAAATGGATCTGATCATTACACAGCAAAATGGATCTGACCGTTATATAGCAAAATGGATCTGACCGTTATATAGCAAAATGGATTTGACCGTTATATAGCAAAATGGATTTGACCGTTGTACAACAAAATGGATCTGATCATTACACAGCAAAATGGATCTGACCGTTATATAGCAAAATGGATCTGACCGTTATATAGCAAAATGGATTTGACCGTTGTACAACAAAATGGATCTGATCATTACACAGCAAAATGGATCTGACCGTTATATAGCAAAATGGATCTGACCGTTATATAGCAAAATGGATTTGACCGTTATATAGCAAAATGGATTTGACCGTTGTACAACAAAATGGATCTGATCATTACACAGCAAAATGGATCTGACCGTTATACAGCTAAATTGATCTGACGTTATATAGCAACATGGATTTGACCGTTGTACAACAAAATGGATCTGATCATTACACAGCAAAATGGATCTGACCGTTATATAGCAAAATGGATCTGACCGTTATATAGCAAAGTGGATTTGACCGTTGTACAACAAAATGGATCTGATCATTACACAGCAAAATGGATCTGACCGTTATACAAATAAATGGGTCTGACAGTTATATAGTAAAATAGATCTGACCGTTATATAGGAAAATGGATTCGACCGTTTTACAGCAAAATGGATCTGGCCGTTTTACAAGTAAATGGATCTGACAGTTGTATAGGAAAATGGGTCTAACCGTTATATAGGAAACTGGGTTTGACCGTTTTATAGCAAAATGGATCTGGCCGTTAGACAAGTAAATGGATCTGAACGTTATATAGGAAAATGGATTCGACCGCTTTACAGCAAAATGGATCATGCCGTTATACAGCAAACTGGAGCTGATATATGTTTACAGAAACTGCATGACAATACATCCACTAATGACGTGAAATCATAAATGATGGTGTTAACGGAGGTATAAGGCGTGTTTGCATTACTCTCGTTGATTCGGGAAAAGGGATGAAATTATTTTAACCAATTTACTCATCTGTTCAATGAATTTTAAATGAAACGCGATGTTTAATAAGAAAACGTATATTTTTGTTCCAATAATTTACACGTCAATTTTGTACTGCCACTGTTAGAGTTATTTATCACTAACTGCCCTACTTTTTCTTAACCAAGGGATCAAAATATAGGTTTAGTTATGTATACAAGGTGTGGGTCCATGAGGTTAAGTATTAAGTTACAGTAAGTCCAAATTATAAGTTTAGTTATGTATACAAGGTGTGGGTCCATGAGGTTAAGTATTAAGTTACAGTAAGTCCAAAATATAAGTTTAGTTATGTATACAAGGTGTGGGTCCATGAGGTTAAGTATTAAGTTACAGTAAGCCCAAAATATAAGTTTAGTTATGTATACAAGGTGTGGGTCCACAAGGTTAAGTATTAAGTTACAGTAAGTCCAAAATATAAGTTTACTTATGTATACAAGGTGTGGGTCTACGAGGTTAAGTATTAAGTTACAGTAAGTCCAAAATATAAGTTTAGTTATGTATACAAGGTGTGGGTCCACGAGGTTAGGTATTAAGTTACAGTAAGTCCAAAATATAAGTTTAGTAATGTATACAAGGTGTGGGTCCACGAGGTTAGGTATTAAGTTACAGTAAGTCCAAAATATAAGTTTAGTAATGTATACAAGGTGTGGGTCCACGAGGTTAGGTATTAAGTTACAGTAAGTCCAAAATATAAGTTTAGTTATGTATACAAGGTGTGGGTCTACGAGGTTAAGTATTAAGTTACAGTAAGTCCAAAATATAAGTTTAGTAATGTATACAAGGTGTGGGTCCACGAGGTTAGGTATTAAGTTACAGTAAGTCCAAAATATAAGTTTAGTTATGTATACAAGGTGTGGGTCTACGAGGTTAAGTATTAAGTTACAGCAAGTCCAAAATATAAGTTTACTTATGTATACAAGGTGTGGGTCCACGAGGTTAGGTATTAAGTTACAGCAAGTCCAAAATATAAGTTTACTTATGTATACAAAGTGTGGGTCCACGAGGTTAGGTATTAAGTTACAGCAAGTCCAAAATATAAGTTTAGTTATGTATACAAGGTGTGGGTCTACGAGGTTAAGTATTAAGTTACAGTAAGTCCAAAATATAAGTTTAGTAATGTATACAAGGTGTGGGTCCACGAGGTTAGGTATTAAGTTACAGTAAGTCCAAAATATAAGTTTAGTTATGTATACAAGGTGTGGGTCCACGAGGTTAAGTATTAAGTTACAGCAAGTCCAAAATATAAGTTTAGTTATGTATACAAGGTGTGGGTCCACGAGGTTAGGTATTAAGTTACAGCAAGTCCAAAATATAAGTTTAGTTATGTATACAAGGTGTGGGTCCACGAGGTTAGGTATTAAGTTACAGTAAGTCCAAAATATAAGTTTAGTTATGTATACAAGGTGTGGGTCCACAAGGTTAAGTATTAAGTTACAGCAAGTCCAAAATATAAGTTTAGTTATGTATACAAGGTGTGGGTCTACGAGGTTAAGTATTAAGTTACAGTAAGTCCAAAATATAAGTTTAGTAATGTATACAAGGTGTGGGTCCACGAGGTTAGGTATTAAGTTACAGTAAGTCCAAAATATAAGTTTAGTTATGTATACAAGGTGTGGGTCCACAAGGTTAAGTATTAAGTTACAGCAAGTCCAAAATATAAGTTTAGTTATGTATACAAGGTGTGGGTCCACGAGGTTAGGTATTAAGTTACAGCAAGTCCAAAATATAAGTTTAGTTATGTATACAAGGTGTGGGTCCACGAGGTTAGGTATTAAGTTACAGCAAGTCCAAAATATAAGTTTAGTTATGTATACAAGGTGTGGGTCCACGAGGTTAGGTATTAAGTTACAGCAAGTCCAAAATATAAGTTTAGTTATGTATACAAGGTGTGGGTCCACGAGGTTAGGTATTAAGTTACAGTAAGTCCAAAATATAAGTTTAGTTATGTATACAAGGTGTGGGTCCACGAGGTTAAGTATTAAGTTACAGCAAGTCCAAAATATAAGTTTAGTTATGTATACAAGGTGTGGGTCCACGAGGTTAGGTATTAAGTTACAGCAAGTCCAAAATATAAGTTTAGTTATGTATACAAGGTGTGGGTCTACGAGGTTAAGTATTAAGTTACAGCAAGTCCAAAATATAAGTTTAGTTATGTATACAAGGTGTGGGTCTACGAGGTTAAGTATTAAGTTACAGTAAGTCCAAAATATAAGTTTAGTAATGTATACAAGGTGTGGGTCCACGAGGTTAGGTATTAAGTTACAGTAAGTCCAAAATATAAGTTTAGTTATGTATACAATGTGTGGGTCTACGAGGTTAAGTATTAAGTTACAGAAAGTCCAAAATATAAGTTTACTTATGTATACAAGGTGTGGGTCCACGAGGTTAGGTATTAAGTTACAGCAAGTCCAAAATATAAGTTTAGTTATGTATACAAGGTGTGGGTCCACGAGGTTAGGTATTAAGTTACAGTAAGTCCAAAATATAAGTTTAGTTATGTATACAAGGTGTGGGTCCACAAGGTTAAGTATTAAGTTACAGCAAGTCCAAAATATAAGTTTACTTATGTATACAAGGTGTGGGTCCACGAGGTTAGGTATTAAGTTACAGCAAGTCCAAAATATAAGTTTAGTTATGTATACAAGGTGTGGGTCTACGAGGTTAAGTATTAAGTTACAGTAAGTCCAAAATATAAGTTTAGTAATGTATACAAGGTGTGGGTCCACGAGGTTAGGTATTAAGTTACAGTAAGTCCAAAATATAAGTTTAGTTATGTATACAAGGTGTGGGTCTCCGAGGTTAAGTATTAAGTTACAGTAGGTCCAAAATATAAGTTTAGTTATGTATACAAGGTGTGGGTCTACGAGGTTAAGTATTAAGTTACAGTAAGTCCAAAATATAAGTTTAGTTATGTATACAAGGTGTGGGTCTACGAGGTTAAGTATTAAGTTACAGTAAGTCCAAAATATAAGTTTAGTAATGTATACAAGGTGTGGGTCCACGAGGTTAGGTATTAAGTTACAGTAAGTCCAAAATATAAGTTTAGTTATGTATACAAGGTGTGGGTCCACGAGGTTAAGTATTAAGTTACATTAAGTCCAAATTCATGTCAAATAATCTGAACAAAAATCATTTGAAACTTGATATAAAGAAGAAAGGAAATAAAAGACATAATAAAAATAGTACATTGGAGTTAAGAACAAAATTATGTAGGGCTGTAGGGGTGAAGTCCCGTATCCAAATAACCCTAACACAATTGTTTAGAACAACAAAAAATAATATAAAATGTTAATTTTATTTTCCTGTGAAACGTGAACAAGAAGATCGTTACCGAAACTAAATAAACTGATATAAAACCTACTCCTGGTTTTCGGATGGGAAATTTGAATGCAAGGAAAATTTACAATGCACAAACTATTTTTAACTATGTACAGACAAAACTCATTTTATTTACACACATGATAAAATGTGATTTGTAAATTGCATCATGAACGCAGACGTTCCCTCGCTATTGTACAGTGTAAGTCCAACAGTCCCTTTTAAGTATCGTTACAATAACAATCATAAGTAAGCCCAATAACAATTGAACACCAGCTGATTCTGTTCAAACAATACAGTTTATTCAAATTATAACTAGGCCGATCCACGTACTCTCAGAACATAAAACTGAGCTTACTTGCGCTACAGACCAACTTACATAGCCTACAATTGTATCATGATAGAACATCTTATTAATTGCACTAAAAATATCACATTCAATGAATTCTTGAGAAATCGAACTTTCGTATTCAGGGCCCATATCATTAAGGCGTCTCATGGTTTCATATTTTTATAACTTTTGTTTCATGTGCAAATAAACTAATTATTTTATAGAAATAATACTGGTTAAATTACCCTTTTTTTTCTTTTTTTTTCCTGTCAACAGTTCTTCAAACACAATCTGCTATGTACATTTCGAAGCATAAAGCTTTATCATCAGGCTTTTCAAAAACGTCACTATTTACATTACACTAAAACACTAAAAACATTAAAATATTTAAACATGTTAAAATATCACATTTGCCGGCCGGCATTGGTCATCAGTTGGTGTCTATCGCCGGCCGGCAAATGTGATATTTTAACATGTTTAAATATTTTAATGTTTTTAGTGTTTTAGTGTAATGTAAATAGTGACGTTTTTGAAAAGCCTGATGATGAAGCTCTATGCTTCGAAATGTACATAGCAGATTGTGTTTGAAGAACTGTTGACAGGAAAAAAAGGGTAATTTAACCAGTATTATTTCTATAATATAACAGTTCTGGAGGCTAATAAAACAAAATGAATAATTATTTTAGCTCCTGACATTAATTTTCTCTACAGAACTTGAGTCACGCTCATTTACAACAACAACCACCCAAACCTAAATTACTGAGCTCTTTAAATTACGACATGGTTGTTAATAGTAAACATAATTTACGACATGGTTGTTAATAGTAAACATAATTTACCTTTCTTCAGGAGAAAAATACACAGTGTTTGTATTTATGGCCAAACTAATAACTTGTAAGAAATAAAATTTCCATGGATCTTTTCTTGTTTTCCATCCCTATTACTAATACAATATTCAAGTCGATCTCACAAAGGTCATTAAAGAACATTATAGCTAATGATAATGAATTGTACTCTGGTTGAATCTTACCACTATTCAGTAGAAATATTTCTCGAGATAAAATTCATAATTCTAGCCCTGATTTCAAAATATTCACTTTGGCTTTCCAATCCATATATATGACTTCAACCATACTCCTTACCTTGCAAAATATATATATATATAAATATGGATTGGAAAGCCATAGTGAATATTTGCAAGGTAAGGAGTAAGGTTGAAGTCATATCTATGGATTGGAAAGCCAAAGTGAATATTTTGAAACCAGGGCTAGAATTATGAATTTTATCTCGAGAAATATTTCTACTGAATAGTGGTAAGATGACTTGGTAATGGTGTATATATGACTTCAACCACACTCTTTACCTTTGCAAAATATTTACTTAATACGCTTAAAAGAATAAAGTTGATTATAACTACAACATAGTTTCATTTATGTTATTTGGTAATTTGTAGACTATTAAAAAAACAATTCCCTTAAATGGATATATTTTTGTACGTTTAAAATATAATTGACAGTTTTACAGGCCTGGTGTTGATTATTCGACTGAAGTTTTTGTTTTTTTTAATATTGTAAAAATGTTTAAATACCTTTGCTAACTTTAATAATGTGTCAGTTTTAATTGAAAGTAAACATTTTATTCTGTGGTAATCCTCAACATTCCAAAGAAAAAATTATCCTAATGAATTTCCTAAAGAATCCTTAATCCTTAGGTTTCACAGCAAATGTTTCCTCCCAGATCATGTCTCGTTTTAACGTTTTGTATTTGATTTCGGTTATTTTGTTTTTATCTACGTATTAGCCTTTTTTTATGCACCACATTCCTTGAATTGCATGTCATTCTAAGATTTTGGACCATTAAGATGGACTAATCGTTTTGAATTACATTAAAGGAGTAAAGCTTTGAATTAGTTGAAACATCCATTGTTTTTAAATAAGTAGATATTTTGAATTTTAATAATTAATCGATTCAATTGTTTGAAGTCACGTAGCTCGTTAATATAGACTTTCAGAAATATAAGGCAATTGTTATTACATAGGCCGACTGTATTAGTAAATTATGTTTTGTTTAAAACTTACCGATTTTCTGATATAAACAAATTTTATATGTGAAGTTCTATAAAGTACGTTATTTTAACTCCTACAAATTATCTTTACAGAGAAATTTTTAAGCTTGGTTTATATTTACTAAATTACTTTATAGAAATTAAATTAAACGATTAATTTAAAAATAGTACCAATATTGTCTGTAACAGTGAAAATAAAACAGACTGTAAATAAAAAACTATTATAGTAGTTACAAATATTTTTAAAACAAACATGAGTAAATCTAATTACTGAACTAACATATGTTCTCTTTTCATATTTTTAAAATCAAATAATATTTTTTAAATAGCTTTTCAAAGAGCCTGTGAGTCTTTCCGTAGATTTAGGCTTGCATAAACATATAAATAATGTCATGGTATAGAGGATAATATGACTAAATCGAATTTAATAACAGTAGGTCAGCTTTAAAATTTGCTATTATGATAAATACCACTTTAAAAGTTAACAAAAATATATAAATTTAGTAGCACTGTTTTGATAGGGTTATTATTATTGAATTTGTACTACTTAATTTGAAAAAATACGAGGTAGTACATTTTTTTAAGTACGTAGTTAAAATTTCACAATGTTAACTTTTTAATGAAAATAGACCTAAACCAATTCAATCGGTTGTAAAAAGAAGCTCTCAGAAATAAAACAAATGGTTACAATCTAATTCACTGTTACTATTACTTTTAATATTATGGAAATTCACATCATAATGGTCTATATAGCCAAGGAGCAGAAGCGATAAGTGAAAAAATAATAAAAATGTATTCATTATTAGCCTTCGCGGTAACGTTTGACCTGTAAACGATTAATAATAATAATTCGAGTTAAAATGGACCCGGAAAAACATTACGAAACTTAAATTAAAAAAGAATAAAATAATAATAATAAACACGCATATTTTAATACACCACCAAGATAACGGAAACATATATCACCCCTATTTGTACTGTTTAAAACAATTATTCTAAGACACATCCTTCACTATAATTAAATAAATGTACAAAGTACTAAGAGTAACAATTCAGGTCTACGAGTAAATTATAAAAAAAGTTTATTGGAACTTTTCCGTTAATTCACTAGCACTACTTTTTTTTATTTGTTTTTCCCGTTAGTTCACTACCGCTTGATAAATATTCTATTGCTATAAAAACTGTTCCCCAATCATGTTTACGTCTACTGTGGTATTCATTATCCACTAGAAATTCGATGTCGCTAGCCTTATCGCTTTTCAAGAACTTACACACGGAGAGCGCATTCGGCGGAGACCGCATTCGGTGGTAAGTCAATAATTGGATTTACCAGTTTTAGGTTAACTTTAGTAGCTACCTAACCTAACCTAACCTAACCGTAATTGCGATAAAAAAAGTAGGCCTAGTGGCAGTGAATTAACGGAAAAGGCCCGTTTATTTAAAGATTCAAGTTATACTTCTATGACTTGGTTTTGAAAAGTCATTTAATTTAAATTACGTAATAATAAATAAATACTAAATTATAAATAAATATAAGGTTTTGTTTCATAGCGTATGTTCAGCGTAATACAAACAATATTGAAAATCAATAGCTATTTCAAATTTAAATATTTATAACTGTATCAAGTCATTTTTTAAAATTGTTTAAAATTTAGACTAATATTTATATGGAATTATGAATAAGAAATGACAAATTTGCTTGTTTATTTACTAATCCTGTATCCAAGATACTACCTGAACAGAAAATTAATGCAAATTAACAAACAACTCCTTATCAAAAGGGGAAAGTCAGGAAGACATTGCTTTAAAACATCGATCTATTGTTAATACATTACGGTAATGCTGCCCAATGTGGCCGCTTACGTAACGTTATATTACACTATTGCAGTAAAGAAGTCTATCTAATAGCTGGTATATTACACACTTTTTTATACAACAACTAGGGGACACCCCTGCACGCTTCGCGTGCCAACCCCGACGCTCGCTTCACTCGCTACACCTCGGCATGTGAATTTTGAATATAAATAATAATAGATTAACTGTATACGTAAAATCACAATATTAAATGTACTTACAGTATCTCACTCACATTACTTGGTTTGCTACCTATTTATTATATAAATACTCAATGGTATTACTTAGCCTATTTCTAACGTGATTATTTAATTTGTTTTTGTTTAACAGCTGAAGATTAACTCTTAGTATAATATTAAAAAAAGAATCAATCAGAGAGCAGCTTAGTTCTGTAGCATCAATAGTACAATGTCAAACATACAAAATAAACATGTTGTGTATTTACAAAACAGCTTTTATTAATTTACTAAAATCAACCCAATGTTATCCTTATGGAACAATCTTTTAGGGGTGGTTTCTACCCCTTAGGAGTACTTTATCAAGATGAAAAAACTTTAGTTATCCTATTTAAGACCTAAGGACACAGTATACAAAATTTAAGCTTTCTACCTACATGTGAAGTTTGAGAATTAGTGATGAGTGAGTGAGTCAGTCAGTCAGTGAGGGCTTTGCCTTTTATATATATATGATGAAATATTTTTTAATTTAGCTTTGTAGGTTACTTATAGTTTGACTATAAATGGGCAGTTAACTTATTAATCAGTATTCATTATATTTTAATTATCACCGTTCCACAACTAAAAAACCAATAAGGTTAAAAACTTAGATTATAAGTTTTATTCTTAAAACATTATTTCATTAGCCTCTTTTTTTAATTTTTCAAAACAAGTATATTAATAATTTGTTTTAGATTATAGTTCAAATAAAATGTGGTGTTTAATTTAAATTGAGGAAGATATTGGTGAATTGTTACAATTAAAGTGTTGGGATAATGTACTAAATGAATTATTCTTTTAAGGTAGGTGGAAATCAGAATTGGTGAAGTATGAAATTGAATACGAAAAAATGTGAGATGAGAAACGGGAGTGAGATGTCCAAACGCGAGGAGCTCTGAACAGGGTGGAAAAAAATTTATGAACGTATTAAATCTTACTAAAAATTATTTGTAAACAATGTTACTAACGAGATTAGTCATGAGTAGAAGGAATGTACGATCTTCATCGAACTTGGAATTGTCTGGCAAATCATCCCCTAATCCAACCACATTACTAGTTTAACAACAGAAGCATGTTTTCCACACATTTCTTCTACTTTGGTTCTTGCATTAACTTCATATGTTATAATTGTTCATTTTAGTATCAATTTTATATACAGTCAGTGCTACCATTTCCCTATGTAATAATAGTGTTGTAGGTTATACAATTTGTAACTTGGTCTGAGTTGTTTAGAAATAAATCAATATAAAATAAAGAAAACGTTAGTTGATGGATAAATTATAACAAACGTGTAGTAAAAAATAAATCGAGCCTTTTCTGTTAGATTCTGTTCCTATGCATAGGTCGTCTGTACACCCCCCCCCCCCCATCTAGCCAGCTATGATCGCGTGTCTAAGCTCAATTCCTTATTTACATCTAATGTAACTGACCATAATCATATGGAAATTCTAACAATACAATGTGCGTACATGGAACTTATAATTAAGGTCTCATGAATCACAAACATATAAATAAAAGTAGAAAATATTTCTGTATCTTGATTAAAGCTATGAATAGTCGTTTCACTTAGTATTAAAAACTAAACATAACGAAAGTTTATTCACACTTAGATAAAAAACACATATTACTTATGTGTAGGCCTGTGGTTTTTTAATTTGCATAGTTCTTAAATATATTACGTAAAGCATGAAAAAATTGCTAAATATATATAGGCCCTATATATATAATTTGTTTAAATAAAGGCTCGTCTTGTTATTAAAGTAGGCCAAAATACAATATTATTAAAACACAAAAACAATACAGGATTGCGATTCATGAAATACAAGCAAACAAAAATAATAGGCTTATCTCTAACATTTTTTTTAATTTATCAATATTTAATAACAAATAACCACACAAATAGCGGTAAAATAATAGCGTTAATTTAGGTTATGTACAAATTTCAAAAACAAAGTTATGTACGTGTTTTACACGTTCAAACGGGGACGAAAGGTGAAAGCATTCAACACACTGATACGCTCCCACAACTAAATAGGCCTACAAACAGAATCTATTTTCTGACTGAGCCAGGTGTGAATGTACAGGTAAATAAATAAATATCTTTATTCACCATTGACAGAAACAAAGAATCCAAATAGGCTTCGTGAAATAAGTTATAAATCTATACTAAAATTACTTAATATTACAAATCATCGTAACTTTAAAACTAAGAATACGGTTAGCTTTTTCTATATTAACATGAGAAAAAAATAGACAACGTGAAAAGACAATACTAACCTAGGCAGAGAGCCATAAAGTCAGAGTAATTATAAATTACTCTACATAAAAGAAAATATTTTAACTTAGTGCTAAACCTTAAGTACGAACATTCCTCTCTCAGCTTGGCTGGTAGCATATTGAAATACTTTATTGCAGAATAAGATACTGCTCTTTCAGTGAGTGCTAGACGGTCTTTAGGAGTGCGTATCCATGTATTGTATTGTAATTATGTAGTTGATTGTTTTTGAGATAATTATTTTGGGGTTTTTCGAAAAATGTAGTAACTCATAAAGATATAATGAAAACAGGGGGAATTTTTATATTTTGAACATAGAGGTCCGCAAGATGTTTTCTGAGTACAATGACTCATAATCCTCAGTGCCTTTTTTGTAATTTAAATATCTTATAGCTATCAACTGAATTGCCCCAAAAGATTATGCCATATGAGAGGTATGACTGAAAATAAGAACAATATACGAGTAGTAGAGTTTTAAGATTGGCAGTTGGACTTAATTGACGAATGGAGTAACAAGCCGAACTGAGATTTGGAATAAGCCCACCTATATGTCCTTTCTAGTTCAAATTACAAATGTAGGCCTAACTCTATCAGTATTGCTAATTAATATGAAATGTTGCCGGTCAACAACATGTGCTAATAAGTGTTCAACATTTAGAGTAGGCTTACAAGGAAAATCAATTAAGTGTGTCTTACTATGATTTACTATTAGTTAATTGGAAGAGAACTAATTTGACAGTTCATTCATTTTTGTAACAGGTAATTCTGATTGTTCAAATGAGTTTTTGTGCTTGACAAGAAATGTTGTGTCATCAGCATATAAGATAATGAATGTCTCCAGGTTTTAAAAACTGTGGTAGATCGTTTATATACATTAGAAACAGGAGTGGACCTAGAATAGAGCCATGAGGTACTCCATGACGAACGTGCAAGAATTTTGAGGTATATTTAAAAATAAGTTTAATGTATTAGCCTACTACGTTAAATTTATGCTTAACCGTTCAAATCAAACATGAGTCTTGAACTACATTCCTACGTTGACTAGAAGTAATAACTTTAGGCAATTATTTACATACATTTTTAATGTAGATCATCGTTAGAAGGATGGATGTACGGGCCAGTTTAGAACTGTGTGTAGGTAGGTCTACATACACTGGGGTGGGAGGAATAGTCCATAGTCGTTTTCAAGTCAATAACTGTGTGAAGCATCTTCCAACATTCATTTTTGTAAATCCATAGAGGTGAATGATTCCAAACAACGGTGGATCCTTTTTTGCAAGATCACCAGGGCTTCGTAAAATATATTGTATGTGATATATGTTACTCTTGGAAAATACTAGTACATAATGAATGTAGATTAAAATATTATGTGTTAAGTTATGTCCGGATGAGTTACGTTATGTTGTTTAGAATATGTTCGTTTTCATTACCTGATAGCCTATATTTTGTACACATATTTGAAAACGGCTCACTTACTTGCAATTATCCAGTTCTCATAGGAAAATGCTTAAAAGAGTCGTTCCTTTTGCAAAATGACTCCAAAATTTGCGTTTTACGTCAGCTTAGACATAGGCTTATGCCGAATGCCAACGCGTGAAAAGAGAACTGGTCATGTTATATTGTTAATATTACAAATTAAATGCAATTTCTTGAATTTATCGTTAAAATCGATAATTGAGTATATGAGCCAAACGGATCTTCATATATTTTAGGAGTTGAATTATTTTTTATCTGCTGTTTTTATATAAATCAGTTTGAAACGTATTTAATTATTCTGCGAATATCGACAGATTGTATTAGACCTACTTATCAGCCAACACTATAGTTCTATATAGAATCAATGCTGGATTGTTCTGAAAGAATTCTTCTATTCTTTGCGGTAATCTGCACTTACTTTTTTTATCTGTACTTCTCTCTTATAGCTGATATTTAAGTTGTGTTATACACAATGTTGTGTATTGTTAACTTTTTTTGCATAGTAGTGAAAAAACATTTCCAATTTTCTTCTACACTTTTTGTAATATTATTTATCTCAAATCAATATCGTAATACTTTTTTCAATAGTAAACATTGTCAATCTTGATCTTAGTTTTAATTCTCGATTTTGACTTGTAAGCCCACTTCCTTACATTATTTTAATTTAGATTATAATTTCTACTAAGTAGGTCTAGTTATTTAATTTATACATATACATTTATTTATTTAGGTGTAGGCTATATAAAGATCATTCTATTTATTTTCAGTTTGTGGATTTTTTTACCATGATATTAATTGCAGAAAGTAATTATCCATTATGATCTATTAGTTAGCTATTCCTAAAATCATTATTTTACTAATACATAGGACTACCTTAGGCGTATAAGCTAAAAATACCTTTTAATCTACATATTTGTAGTAACTTAATAAGTCCAATATTGAATTTCACACTAAATAAACGATTTTACGAGGTCTAATAGGCCTAGTACGTAAAAAGTAATTTTAATTAGCCTGTTTCTTGAACATATTTAATTTATTTTCCATGTGCATTTATTTTGCTCTAAAGTCTGAATTACCTATAAAATTAATAGGCTGATAATAAAATTCAAACATACAATTTACATGATACATTTTATATTCAAAATTAGTTTAGTTCTATAGCTGAACCTAAACATTTTATTGGTTTTTGTTAGTAGGTAGCCTATAACCAAACTTTTAATAAATTTGACTGATTAATTAACTCCGTATAAACCTAATTATTTAGGGGTCAGGCAATACAGGGTGTCCCGTAAATAACCAGCCAAACTTCTGGAGGTCATTCCTTGGGTTAAAACAAACAAAAAAGTTCATGTGTACAAATCGTCTATCTCGCTCCATTATCCGGCTATCTGTCTGTATGTATTTTTTACTAAGAACTTAATATCTCAAAGGTTATTTAAGATAAAACCATGAAAATCTGTATGAATGTTGATCTTTACAGTATCCATTTACTATTTCAATTTCAGTTTTTTACAACAATCTTTTTCAAAATGGCGGCCATTTTAAATTTTTAAAGCCAAATATCTTAATAACCTTAAATTTTACTATAAACTCGTAGGTTACAAAAAAAGTTTCAGAATTTATTTCTATAAATAATTATATAAAAAGTTTTAAGATTGAACAACTATTAACTGAGAAATTACAATTTTTATCAAGTAAAAATATGCTTGATATTAATAAAATTGAAAACTTTAGTTTTCAAATTTGATAAAAATTGTAATTTCTCAGTTAATAGTTGTTCAATCTTAAAACTTTTTATATAATTATTTATAGAAATAAATTCTTAAACGTTTTTGTAACTTATAAGTTTATAGTAAAATTTAAGGTTATTAAGATATTTGGCTTTAAAAATTTAAAATGGCCGCCATTTTGAAAAAGATTGTTGTAAAAAACTGAAATTTAAATAGTACATGGATACTGTAAAGATCAACATTCATACCAATTTTCATGGTTTTATCTTAAATAAATTTTGAGATATTAAGTTTTTAGTAAAAAACACTTACAGACAGATAGCCGGATAATGGAGCGAGATAGACGATTTGTACACATGAACTTTTTTGTTTGTTTTAACCCAAGGAATGACCTACAGAAGTTTGGCTGGTTACTTACGGGACATCCTGTATATTTATTGTATTTTTATGTAATTTTGTCACTAAATAATACAAAAAACGCAGAGTTAGTTAGGCTACAGCCAAATCTTTGCAATTTCAGAGTCAAGCAATTCGAAAAAATGTATTTATTAAATAGTAAGAAAATAATATTTATTTTCTAGTTGAGCTACGACTACCAGTCAATTTTACTACTGAAACTTTCATCTAAGAGAAGACATAATTACAAATTTAAATGCGTACGAAAAAATAAAATAAATAATAATTAGTAGGCATACCATTAAGTACAAGATTAGTAAACAATGAATTTCGTAGGTTTTGATTAATATATAATTTATTTTAACCTAAGTAACAAATGATTTCAAAGGCTAAGAGGATTTTTGCAATAGGATAATTTTTAAGCCGTTTTCTAAAATCTGTTGGTCATATTTTATAAAAAGTTAATTCATTTGATAATAATATTAATATTCATGGTAAGGTTTTTAATAAATTTAACATCTATATAAGATTTATTTTTATAGTAGTTTTAAATATATGGTTTGACAGGATTATTACAAGTTCACTTCCGTGTTATCCTGTGGACGTCTAGAACAGTAAGTGGATGTTATCGAACAGTCAAACAGACCGTGTCACATTGCGTGTGAAATAATTAGCCAGTGGGTCTAAATGACATGGCCACTTAAAATTATCAATGCTAAATAAAATAATCTAGTAACCTAAGTTATATGATTAGCCTATATCTAAAGATTCGTTTAATTTTAAAACTGCTCATAATAATCCTTAGTTTTGTTAAATAGTTTACAAAATTGTTAAAAGCTGATTTATTGCGGTAACATTGAATTCCAGTAGGGGCCAATAATATATAGAGAGTTGTTTTCTTAAATCTATTTAGGTAATTGTTATGCATGTTATTGATTATACATCTATATTTTTATCTTTATGTTTTATAGTTTTGTTATATATGTACATGATTGTTCAGGGTGAGTTCTAAGTCAATTGCCCCAAACTTTTCATAAAGGTTGCTTTTTAAATACGTTATTAAACTTATATTATAAACCACACTACATTTAGTGTTTCAATATTATTAAAGATCACTTAGGGTTCAAGATGTAGGGTCAACTTTAAAATGTGAACATGGCCATGTGATATGTTATTTAACACTGGCATTTCATGCTGACAATTAAAGCACAATCAGAATGAAAAAGGATTTGTCATTGTTTACTTATTAATTATTTTATTTAATTGGTCCACCTTTGTATTTTCTTAATTAAAAACAAATTACTTCTTTTCAAAGTAGGCTAATGCTAAAACACAATAAAAACACTAATATGGTTGTGTTAACCATGATAAATCCGTTTTAATTAGTAAGATGGATAGGCGACAAAAATACATGGATATAGGCCTATAGAATACCAAAATAATTAATAAATAAATAATTAAACATCCTGTATTATCGTTTTCAGCTAGAAATGGTATTGTTAAATGATGTACCACGTGACCACGTTTCTATTTATAATTTTTTTGTTGACTCCTAGATCTTGGACCCCAAGTAATTTCTAACAATATTAAAACACTCTAAATGTAGCGAGAGTTAATATTAATTTAACAACACATTCAAAAAGCAAATCTTTTATACAATATGAAAACAAGTTTATTTATTTCCACCGGACAACCATTACACACAATGATATACAAATACAAGATGGCAATTAATTGATAACAGTAGTATTTGAATGTTACCCGACAAATTTAGTGTACAATAATTCTATAATAAATTAAACAAAATAATATAAGGGATAACTGACGAAACTAATCCTGCATAATCAACTATAAAAATAGGCCCTACATTTTTATAGTTGAAGAATTAATAATTAACTTATAGTTATTTGGTTATTTATTGTTGTATCGCTCTTTTTGAACTAAAAATTATTAGGCCTTTATGTTTTTTTGTTTTTGTATGGCTATTTATCTATGTTTGAATTCGGCAAGTTTGAGTGAGAAAATCAGCCAATGAATAAGTCGCGTAGTAGGCTACCATAAACTGTAGTTGGGAAATATAATATACAAATACAACTATTTTATTTGTATGTTATATTATTCGCTGTCCTAATGCTTCAAAGTAGGCATAATTAGCAAAATCTGCTATAGTAGACAATTAATTGTCAAAATAAATAAACAAACTACAACTAACTGCCAAAAAACAGACTACCTTAGTATCCACACTTCATATCAAGTCAATACTACAGTAACTCACTCTGCTTCTACTAAATGAATATAGGATTGCGTTCAAAATTATGAAACACGCTTGCCTCAGTATCAGGAGTATTTCTTGATCGATAAAGGAAAGGTTAACTGAACAAAGTCCACTTTTGTTTACTGGTATTTAGATTAGACTATTTATTGTTTAATACCTCAAGGCTGAATACATTTAGTCTACTATTGATGTAAGATATTTAGAGACACATTCCAATACAATAATCATTGCTGTCTTAGGGAATAAAGTTGATTTTTGTTTGAATGTATCTAGAGTTAAAATTTAAAGAAGTGCAAATGTTAGAAACAGGTTAGTGATTAATTGATTGTCGTAATAAAAAATATGCCACTCCAAATAGACCTATGAGAAATGTTTAACATTCATCCGATATATGATTGGCGGTTTACCTTCATCCCTAAGGGTGTAACGTTGTAATGGCCGAAACAGGAAACTTGTATCATAGGTCTTCTGCGGTCTGAGATACGTTGTTATACCATCCGAGGGCTTCAGCCACCCGACGAGAAACAAAACTGAAGAGGAAGTTATCTAACTAGCGGATTGGAGATATAGAAGATGAGGACGCAGTTGCAACGGCAGCGGAACTCACAAAATCACAAACACATTCGCGGACGGGCGTAGCTTACTGCACGCAAGTCTGGGACAACTGGTCCAGCCCAGCTGACAGGCTGGCAGCCTCCACGACCGTCGCCGGACACGCCCGAGAACTCACGAGAATCGATACTGCTTTGTGATTGGACAAAAGGGCCGACCTATGGTGTAC
This sequence comes from Stictocephala bisonia, assembly GCA_035578905.1. NCBI lineage: Eukaryota > Metazoa > Arthropoda > Insecta > Hemiptera > Membracidae > Stictocephala > Stictocephala bisonia. The sequence goes on along the minus strand of JAQJVL010000163.1, from coordinate 154,332 downwards.
CAATCTACGTGTTGCCGCCCCTACCTGGCCACTCCCCTCACTTCCTAGAAGCACTTTTTGTTTATGCCTGGCTATACCCTGGGGTATCGGAAAACACCTGAATGCTGACGCTCGAATGCCACTTTATGACAACACGATAATTCAGCTGTTTATAACAGGTAATGGGTGAGGTGAATTGGCTACAGAATTAGTGGTTATGATAGTGACAAAATGAGATACGTATGTGGGGTCAGCTGCGTGCAAAGAGAATAACTTGTAAAAATGCCTAATTGGTTTATCACGACGTTGTAAACCATTATAACTAAATCAAATTGCAAACAATTGACAAAATCAAACAGAATAATTTTAAGAATGTTTTGATTAGTAAATCGTCAGCTTATGGGCTTTCACTTGAACTTTTAAGATTAATTAAATCTTACTTGTCAGTACAGTACACGGAAGTTCAGCTTGACGATGGTGGTTCGTTACGGAGTGTTATTTCGAGGTCTTTGCTTGTAACTGTGAGTGTCCTGCAGGGTTCTATTTTATGCCCTTTCCTTTTTATTAGCCTATTAGTGCTGATGATTTTTGTGAGCATTTAAATGGTAATTTTTCACTCACTGTGTGTACTGATGACACTAGTGTTTTAAGTTTGGCAGAAAACTTAAACCTTGACTCTTTGAAAATCAGAATAGATCGACTAGCCAACATATTTTAAATGAATATTTCAGTATTATAAATTTAAAAGAAATAGAAAAAACTTATAAGACTCTTATTATGTACAGTATTTCAATGTAAAGCCTCTTGCTAGCCTAGTGGTTAGCATTTCTGCTTCAAATGCATATTGTCATGGATTCAAATCCCGGGAGGCCCACTTATATTTGACAAAGGGGTTTGGATCGTAGTCCTTCAAAAACGTTATAATATAACGTTAAAAATGCCACTGGTGGAGACAGTGAGAGAAAAAAAAGAAAAAAGTAATAGCTGTGTAGATTTTTAATAGTTAATGTTGGCTTTGAGTTGAAAGGTAACGATTGCTGTAAATGTTTAGGCCTTGATATTGATAGGCGTTTATCGTGGGAGACCCATCTTGATAATAATAATAATGGCTTTATTGTACAAAAGTGTTTTATACAATTGGTGGACTTAGGACTAATAGTCTAAGTCCTCTCTTACAGTTAACCCTTTTATGTTAAAGTAGAAAATATAAAAAGCCTAAAACATAGAAATACAGAACTAAACTAAAGAAAAATAATAATAATTAAATTACAAAGAAGCAAATAATATAAATTAAATGAACTACTAACATATTATCAATTTCAACCTTGATTAGGTTATGTATAAATTTGTATCAGGAATAGTCAAAGTCAAATATGCTTTATTGCCTTAAAACAAAATACAATGCATTGGCTCGCATCAATAATTATAACTCTAAAGTTTAAAATTACAATAAACATTTACTATCTAGATGTAATGTAATCATCGACAGAGTAAAAACATTTCTCTACAAGAAAATTCCTATGCTTTCTTTTAAAAGTCATTAGGCCTAAGTCTACTTTTATTCTTACGAATATATGAAGGGTATTGAATAAAGCTATGGCATTGTAGCCTAGTAGGTGCGGTATTTCAAAAAGGGAGTGGTGTGAGAAGGGGTGTTTAATTTATACTTATTTCTAAGATTGTGTTCTGAATGTGGAACAAATGGCTGGAAATAAAAAACAGTTCTGTTTGGGAAAAATTAATTATGTGAAAAATGTATATGCTAGGAAAGTTAAAATCTTTAAGTTCTTAAAAATATTTTTTTCCTCCTACAAACAGAAGGACTGAAGTGTTTGTAAAATGTGTGAGTGTACGGAGGACAACAATTTGAACGTACTTTTGATGTGATAAGAGCCTCAAGAGATCAATCTGAAAGGAAGTTGAATGCTAAATTATCACTCTAATAAATTAATATATTTTGGCAGCGATACATTTTAATGTTATGTTTATATTTCATGAAATTAATGATAGTTAATAAATAGGTCATATAGAGAATTTAGAGTAAAATATGAGGATAGTAGTCTATATTTGGGAGAATAAGATATTCTTATACTAATCTATGGAATATTCTAATATTCCATAGATTATAAATATATCCATAGATTCATCTATATGCTCATCTATAGATTCATTTGTTAGACTATACTTTTCTTTAAGAACAAGGACAGTGAGATTAATATATTGGTACATTTTTAAAGGTTAGGAACTATCCTATTATTTCCGAAAAAAATACAATTCTAGGACTTACGAACCGTACACAGTAAGGGACGTTTCAGAAAAGACATTACTGAATATAAACCTCCAATAGAAAAGACCCCTTTCGTTAAGCAGTAATGGGACATTAATTAAAAAACAAAAATTATTGACATTCTTCAAGGATCCATCAAAATATGTCATTATTGTGGGATCTGCTAAATAGTCGCTAGGAATCCGTAATATTCGTTAGCAAACTTAGTCTTCTTCGATAGTTCAAAGTGATTAATCATGAAAACATGAACAGTATAGTCCGGTTCAAAGAGTACGACCTATTCAACTAATCTTAACAAATTCAAAATATCGTATGATGATAGGCCTATAGGCCAATTTATTAATTAATCCCACCAACAGTTTTCCAAAACATCTAGCCTATAGTCGTAACAATATAGTTTTCAGATATTTTTGGAATTGTGGTTGAAAATTGATATTGGTCTTTAAAAATGGATATCCTTTTCTCACCTTGGATGCCTTTTCTGTACAATTGGTGGGTTAACAGATAATTCAGCAAGCATAACTACAAATTAGTGAATTGAAAAAGGGTGGCTAGACCTATAATAAATTAACCTTGCAACATTCCGTGGTCGAATAGATGATAATATTATATTTTCACCAAATAACGTTTTGGCTTTCTTTATAGTGCCCCTTTGTAAAAGGTAGCCTATCCCACATACAATATTCTCTTTATACAAGGTTGGAGAAAATCACTAATGTGTTAATTACTACTAGGCTCATGAACCACATTCACGACATAACATGATTAAATGTTGGACTATACCAAGAAATGTCTGTTAGGCCCTATAGAGGAAAGTTGCCTAAATTGGACCACTTTTTAAATTATAATTTTTAGCTCAGTATTACATGGAATTTTAGGAAAAATAATTAGTAAATCTTAAAGAAAATGTTTTAAGAATCATTAATGAATTTTTTCAGATTGATATGAGTACTTTTATTATATTTTAGCATTAATTTACATGAGGTCTGCAATCGGTACGATTTAGGAAACTAGTCTCCTAAATTGTACCACTGGGTTCCTAAATCGTACCGCCATTGTTATTATAGCTTCTAATCACAAAAGACCCTCTTCTTCAAGAAACAAAAGATACAACTGGCTCAGGAAAGTAAACAAAATCGACTGGGAAGCGAAAATCAAGATTTATTTACATATACAACGTCAAAGTTTAGGTTTATGTCTCACAATTTGCGCAAACAAACTTTTTTATTCTGGCTTTTGAACCAGCACAACCTTCATGCACCCAGTTCTTGCACAAAACACACTGAACCATGTTTTCTACAAAGTTTTCTTCGCAAACAGCGCAAATCCAATCTTCTTCATGGATTTCAATCATGACGTCAGGCTGATTCGAAGTAGAGGCTTGGTTGAGAAATACTTCACTAGGCTTCTTACGATTGTTTGAAGATAGCCCTACAGCTGGCTTTGATGAGGTCTTTGCCTTGGCAACTTTTGCGAGGGGGGACTTCTTGCAGAAGACTTTAGTGCAGTAACTTTCATCTGAAGTTCCTTGACTTTTTCCTTGGCTGTTCTCAGTTCTCTTGCTAATTCTAGGTCCTGTTTGTAAGGACTACTGGTCAATACAACAGCTTTTTGTGCGTTTTGTTTAGTAGTTCTACTCTTTTTTTTCTGAGGTTGCGGTAGGGGAGACAAAGCCTCGAGAGACGCTTTAGGACTCGTTATACTGTCAACGCCATTGCATGCAGAATTATTTATTTCGAGGCCAATAACTGTTTCCTCTTCATCTGTGTTGTTTGCAGGTTGCACTGGTTGTGTAAGGTTTTCCGATGGTAGAAAGTCAGTTTCCTTGAAGACTAACGGATCAATGGGCCACACACCACTACATTTGAACCCTTGTATTGCATTCTCAATCGTTGCAGCCTCTCCATAAGCTTCATTTACAAGCGTTGATATCTGGTACTGCGTGACACTCAAGCCTGGGTTAGTTCGCAGCCATTTTTCCACAGCTTGATTGAAATAACCTTTGAGAGGCTTGAAAAAAGACCTGTCTAAGGGCTGAAGTCTGTGGGTAGTGTGCCCTGGAAGTTGAAGCAAGACTACGCCAGCGTCTCTAGCGACATCTAAGGCTTCTAGGTTTTTCGAGTGCGTGGAGTGTCCATCGAGAAGAAGGAGCACTTTTCTCTCTTTGGTCGGCTTGACTACTTCGATAAAGTGACGAAGCCACTTCACGAAAAGTTCCGTGTTGATGTAACCTGTTTCAGACACTTCTACCACACTTCCTGGTGGAGCACCAACTTTCAACTCATTTGTCATGCGCATTCTTTTGTAAATTATCATCGAGGGTACGTATAGCCCGGAAGCACTGGAGCAGCAAACCACTGTTGTGTTTACCCCCCTTTCACCGCTAGTTATCGACCCTACCGCTCGTTTTCCTTTTTCGGCCAAAACCTTTTGGCACTTGTTTTGCACTGTACTCACTCCAGTTTCGTCGACGTTGTAAATATTTGTAGCGTCAACATGGTTTTCATCAACAGTTTTCTTCAATATTTCAAAAAACCCTTAGACGTTTTCCTTATTAAAGCCTTTGGCTCTCGCCAAAGACGTTCCTTGGGGTTGCCGTAAGGAGATATTGTTGTGGCGGGCCATGAACCCGTAGTACCATTTTTTCCCTTCCAGCTTATTCTCAACATTAAAGTAGTGAGGGATGCCCATACTTTCAGCTATTTGATATGCAAGTTTCCGCACGTCCAAAATTGTCATGCCAAAAAGGCAATCCTCAAATAATTTAATCCGTTTCACCAACTCCTCTTCTATCTCGGGGGACAACGTAGTCAGACGCCCCATTGATTTTTTTCCATCAATAGCTTTTAGGTTTTTTCCATCAAGGTGACGCTTAAGAGTCGGTTTGGGAACACCATACTGTCGGCAGCACTCATTAAACCCCATATCCCCATTCCTGTAAGCTGCTATAGCTCTCTCCATATCCTCCTCCTGCCAAGCACCATACTTCCTTTTAGACATTCTGAAACAAACGTGAGATTGCACTTACAACTAATAACATAGTAAATGGTAAAATCGGCGAGGGGTTTGTGCATAAGGCCTGCAAAACTCACAAATGCCTCCAGAAAAATAGTACAGAGCATGATGTACCTAAGTTAAGAGTAAAATGTAGTACGTTTGCAATTGTTTTAAAATACTAATCCTACAGACTATGCTATAATAGCCTAAAATAGCCGGGTCCGTATTTTTTTCTGTGCTATTTACCGTGTTTTAGTATGAAAATGAACGGACTTTGTTTTTCACATGTTTCCGTCATTATTCATGAGTCCACTTAAACGTTAGGCACGATCAAGTTAAATGATGACTGTAAAATAAAGAAGCCTCCTAAATCGTACCAGTACGATATAGGGAACTGTAGGTAGTACGATTTAGGCAACTGTAAGTGGTACGACATGGGCAACTGCGCATCATTTCAGTAAAACTGACAATTCTAACCTCAAAATATACGCAGGCTTGAAGTGAACTAAGGTAATGCATTAGAATATTCTACTTAACCGTAATATTATACAAATAATAGCCTAAACTTACCTTGGTGGATGATATTCCCTTACAAAAGTTGATAGAAAACAACACTGACAAGTAGTAAAACCAATTTAGTGTAACAAAAACTCAACCCTTTCGCACTGGCTTGTCTAACTCCTGCACTGGTCTAGACGTGAAGAGAGCTTGCTTATTTAGCCACTAGAGTTCTCTGAGCCGCCTCTATCTAGTTAAAATCGCAGTGGTACGATTTAGGAGGCGGTACGATTTATGCAACTTTCCTCTATTTTTATATATTTTTAAACAACTGCTGTTAGACTACCTTCACTGTTGTTGCCAATTCTTACCAGCACAACAATATGCCTAATTTTAATTTATCTTCTAACACTTTGTAGATAATATTAGGTTAGGTATTTTTAGATAATACTACGCATTTTTGACAGCTAAAATGTTTACAGATAATCATGTTATTTGTGTAAACAGTATTTTTTTATTCTTATTTACATAGCCTAAATGCTATAATATATTTGATTGTATTAAAAGTATTTATGGATGGTAGATCTTGTTAAGAGCATTTGAGTGACTTGGCGAACGTGTGTGAGCTTATAGGCTATAGAACACACAGTAAATATGAAAGAATTTAACTAATAAAAACGTAAATATTCTAAAGCAGTTAATTGCCGCACTGTTAGTTTATAGTAAAAATACTGCTTTTTGTAATGAAATTTGTAAATAGTCTCTGTTTTCCTTATGTAGGACCTCAACATGTCATTTAACCTGATAATTTGTTAATGTTAAGGGATTTGAAGGTGAAATATCAACGAGACGTTCACAGCAGTGAATATTAAGAAATCCTGATGAATATATTACCAAAGTAAATCCAGCCCTCTTTGTTTTATTACATAATAATAACACAGTAAATTAAGTGAGCGATGCACTTGCGTTCTAAGCCTCTTAGGTCTATTATGTAGATAAAGATAGTCACTTGACGAGCCCCGTTTCAACATATTCCAGGATGGAACTGAATTAGTTGCTTTATAGTTCTAATATTTATCTACCTTTAATTTAACATAAAACAATGATCTTCTACATAATATTGCTCAGATAATCACAGTGATTTTTACCACCACACGTCCTGATCCACCAGACACGTCATGTTCCAAATAACGATTGTCGGTTCCAGAGAACAGTTCTACACGTTGTGCGTTACCTGTTCATAACTAATACTAACTCATGCCCCAACGTTGTCATGCAAATATCTCAGGAGTTGTCGGTGGTATCTCTGAGATATTGCTCAGATAATCACTGTGATAACTATACACCAGACACGTCCTGTTCCAAATAACGATTGTCGGTTCCAGAGAACAGTTCTACACGTTGTGCGTTACCTGTTCATAACTAATACTAACTCATGCCCCAACGTTGACATGCAAATATCTCAGGAGTTGTCGGTGGTATCTCTGAGATATTGCTCGATACCCCGCTACAACTATAAATAAATACCGTTTGCATGTAGGTGGTTCGTTGTGTGGAGATATTTACATACGCAGCAGTGTATTATATTTTCTTGTGGGTTTTCCAGTTTAAATAGCAATTTATATCATCAAAACCGTCTACTTTTAAAGCTATTAATATCACATCTTCTGAGGTTTCTACCTCAAGGTGGGAAAATTAAACTCAATGACCGAAACCCATACCTGTCCTTATTTCGATAAGAGGGATCCTGGATAAAACGTCAACCAATAAATTGGATTCGAAGGATATTAACCATTTTATCAGTGTACAGGGTATGTAGGAGGAATTGCTTCAAGTCCTGTCATTATTTATCGAATAACAACATTGCGTTTATCGCCTATGAAGTTATTGAGATCCTATTTGCACAACAAAGAATGCTTCCCCAATTCATAAGCGTAAAGTGCGAAAGTAAACATAAGCTTGTACAAATGAAAACGCAGTAGCTATGCAGTGGCAATGGCTGCGGCAGGACAAACACAAGGGCGAAAAAAGATCAAAGGGTGTGTAATGATGAGATTACAAGGGTGTTTGGCGGGGTCGGTGAGCTGCATCTGGCCGAGGCTATGGGATAGTTCGAGTAAGCAGCTCGTAGTGGTGGTGGATATGGATGAGTAACCACTGTAACCACTGTGCTATGGATGAGCCTACTAAGGAGCGTTCTGACCACGCTCAAGGAAAATATGCAAGCACACACAAAAGAACTATGGATTCGCTAATGGGAGAGTTTATATGGAATGATACACAAACTATATTTTCGTCAGGCTACAAAGAAATATTGAGCAAAGCGTGCGTGGAATATTGCATATTAACAACGCAAATTACTGGATTAGGAAGAGGTATTAATGAATAAATAAAAGTTATAGAATCAGACACGTATTATTGGGATATTTCGTGTATAGTCCACTCACTACAATGTCATACTCATTTTGAATTGCAGCTTAAAATTCACATGTAACTGTCATAGTTATTATAATTCATCCTATCAAGATTTCTAACAACGATAAAACGCTCATTTTCACACATGGCGTCGTTCTTAACACATCAAAGTCCTACTAGCAATGTCATCCTAACTACGAGTCGTTGAAAGCCATGACCATCAAGATATCTAACAACGATAAAACACTCCTTCCTTCACATTTTGTCGTTCTCAGCACCTATCAAGGTCCTAATTACAATATCGCCCCAACAGTTGTTGAAAGCCATGACCATCAAGATATCTAACAACGATAAAACTCTCTTTACATCACAAGTTATCGCTCTTAACACATATCAAAGGCCAAGTAATATTACCACCCCAACTATGAGTTGTTGAAAGCCATGACCATCAAGACATCTAACAACGATAAAACTCTCTTTACATCACAAGTTATCGCTCTTAACACATATCAAAGGCCAAGTAATATTACCACCCCAACTATGAGTTGCTGAAAGCCATGACCATCAAGATATCTAACAACGATAAAACTCTCTTTACATCACAAGTTATCGCTCTTAACACGTATTAAAGTCCTAATAATATTACCACCCCAACTATGAGTTGTTGAAAGCCATGACCATCAAGATATCTAACAACGATAAAATTCTCTTTACATCACAAGTTATCGCTCTTAACACATATCAAAGGCCAAGTAATATTACCACCCCAACTATGAGTTGTTGAAAGCCATGACCATCAATATATCTAACAACGATAAAACTCTCTTTACATCACAAGTTATCACTCTTAACACATATCAAAGGCCAAGTAATATTACCACCCCAACTATGAGTTGCTGAAAGCCATGACCATCAAGATATCTAACAACGACCAAACACTCCTTACATCACAAGTTGTCTTTCTCAACACCTATCAAAGTCCTAATAACAATATCATCCCAAATATGAATCGTTGAAAGCCATGACCATCAATATATCTGACAACGATAAAACTCTCCTTACTTCACATTTCTTCGTTCTCTAAACATATTAAAATCTCAATAAAATAAAAATAGCATTCCAACTATGAATTTATGACAGCCATAACCGTCAAAATATTATATTATTCGTCTGCAGAGCCACCCTACAGCAGTAACCCATCTTGTGGTTCTGTAATACCCTGTTGTTGACATTTTAATAAAAGTAAACTCTAAAAATTATACAGTAAATAGACCTAAGTATTTTATTATTGAAGCAGTGAGCCACAAAAGTATATTTGTGAAAACACAATAAAGGTCTATCTGCATTTCACTGTCAAGTCTTTCAACTACCTAAAACTAATTAGAACAACCATTTAACCCTCGGCTCATTTTGTAACGCAGTGATCGTAAAACATACTACCTAAATAAATATCTCTTATCTAAATATTCTGGTAGACTACAGGTAGGTCATCACTGGACTATTGGAAAAGGATCTAATAGGCCTACCTCAAACGATTGGCAATATGACATGGGCATATCTTATATAGTGATAATTACTAAACTTATGCGTCTGTAAGTGAAGATGAAAGATATTTTGGGATTTGTTTAGTACCAAAAACGTGGTTTGGTCTTTAGGTTTAGTGTGCTAGTTTCATCAAATAATAGGGTACTTCATTTGCATAAAAATGTTAGATGAAACCAGTGAACACATTCCTCAAACTTGCCCCAACTTTACCCCCCCTCCCTTTAGAGCTCACTTCTGCTCATCCTACTGAGTTAAACCGCTCTATTAGAGATTTCCGCGATAAAGGTGTCCGAGGCGCGATTTGTATTGTCGAGCACGTGGCGCACGTCTAAACACGCCCGCGGTGCCGCGTGGCCGCTTGCTCGCTGGCGCGAAATAATACTCGCTAATCCAATATCTACCCCAGTCCCTCCAGCTTCAAGGGGATGAATGAGGGTCACTTTAAAAAGGTTAAAATACGACTGCCAATCAATAAGGGAACTGACTTACAGTGGCGCTTTACATTCTTGGAAGGATCTTATTCTTTTGTTTCTTCAGATTTAAGATTTTTATTAAGAATAGTTATTTAATTATATAAAAATATGAAATAACTTAAGTTACTCGTAATTTTGAATCGTAATCGATTTTAATCAATTTGGTGTCAATTAAATATTACCTTCTTTCAAAATATTTTATGCCTAAGCATAAAGGTCGAGTAAGCTGAAATATAATTTTGAAGTTGGATAATTTACAGTGATTTTTGTACAGTTATTACCAATCGATCGTACAGACAATATGCAGCTCACGGGATTAGATGCTCATGGAGTATTTACTCGCCATTGGTGTTTCCATAGCTTTCACGCACTTTAGACTATGCAACATTGTATAAATACTGTCAAACCGCTTTATTTAATAAAAGCTCAGTGGCAAATACCCACACCTCAAACTAAAACTTAAATCAATCACACCTACGGGTATTTTCAGAAATTATTTTTATTATCATGGTGTATATATTAAATACTCTTAAATGTACAAACTTTAATATAAATAGTAACATTTTCATTTAACAAATTCATAAATTAATATTTTATTAGTACATGCCAGGTACCTATATATTTGTAAATATCATCGCATGATAAATGTCACATTTGACCATATTAAATATAAACGATTGCTAGACTTTTGTTGTTCCTCTTGGAATTTATATGTGTTTAAAAACTCATTATCTATAATTAGTGTTTATAAAGAGTTTTTCTTAACAAAGCAATAAATTAAAATGTACTAAATCGAATTCCTTAGAACCTCGAAAAAAATAACCTCAACTATCAATAAAACTCATCATTTTGAAGAAAAAATTTAATCCAGACGGCGTTATATGAATATAAATTTGTTTAGATCATCTCAAGGTATGTATAATTTCTCTTATGTATCTAAATGGATGTTTTAACTAGGCCACTGAGGATGCCACATCACATTAGAATAAGAAGAATAAGAATATATTTATTGCTGTTTGAACAATAAAATTGTTATAGCAAAAGTCATTAATACAAATGTATAAAAATTATGCATTGAATTATAACTAAAATAAATAGGTTAAAATATTATGAATTAAAATGTACCAACAGTATAACAATACTTTAAAATGTTTCTTTCAGTCACACAGACATTCTTAACAATAAGCTGCTGCAATCATAAAATGTTTCCACATGGCACACCTACTCTCTTACCCATGACACCAGACCTTGCAAAAAAATTACATTTTATTTTCAAAAAGGATCATCCCAGCGACTCATCATGAACTCGTCAATCGAATAACATGCTCTAGAGCTAGACACCAAAAGGCGTTTCAAACGAGCCTTAAAGCGTGTTTCGTTATTGATCATAACATCATAACCGAAACGTCTGGTTGTCTTGTAAATAACACCTTGGCGCGGTTGGTTATAGATTTTAGTTATTATACCGCCATGATTTCAGAATAAACGACCTTTTCTTTACTTATGATGTCTATTGGCATAATATGTCATTAGTTCGACGGGCAGTGTTGTTGATCAATCTATGGGATAGGCTACAATGACAACCTACAGACTAATGATTGGGATTTTTTCCAAGAGACACTTCACTAATCTCTTGTAAAAATACGGTGCTGACTGCCTCATTGACGGCCGGCGGCACGCGTGTAAGCCCGAGGGGTGACTGTCGGAGTGTAGTGAGGTGAGAGGACTCCCAGGGTGTGGGAACCTTGGATACCCCGCGTTCCGACAAGTGGACACAGGGGTGAGCTCTACTGTTGACACAGGTAAGCCGTGGGGTGTGCTGATCAAGAGGGTTTGATAAGAGTTTTAGTATTCATTAATTAAAGACTTCATTAGTCTTGATTTAGTTTATGCCTAATAATACTAATCCTGGAGAGTATAAATTTAATTTAACTAATAAGTAAATTTATTACACATTTTCCTTTCTTATATTTTATGAACCCTATGAATTTAATTGATTCATGAGCTCTTATATATACCCTCTTATAATTAGTTGCCAATTGACTGTGCACTAATTTTGTTACATCCCAATTTTTACATAAAAGCAAAACTTTACATTCAGCTAACGTGGCCTAGTGCTGTAATACACCTGTTGAGGACGAAGCGTTGAAAATGAAATGTCTTTATTGGGCAGAATCAGGACTGAGATAATACCTCTACCACTCTCAACGTTAAAGTGTTGTGGAAGTAGGTTATATGTTATATACTCTTCTCTTAATACAAATACAGTGTCTGCACAACGGTTGCCATCGACATTGACACTTATAGAGAAGTTTGGGGTGTTCATATTGAGTGGTGACTAGAGTTTGGATATTGTGTAAGGGAGAGAACTAAGTATATGACTTATCAGATAGTTATCATAACAATACTACGTGGTTCGGATTCCACGTAAAGCTGTACATATCTTAGTTGATTTGGCTACTTAGCTATTAATAAATGGATCTAAACGAAGCGTGAGATGAATTTAGTTAGTAACCAGACTACACAATCAGGTCATCCTCACTCATGTAATCATTAGTCACTTTACAATGAGCGCATGTCGGCGTCTCATATATAACCTAATAAGGGTACTTGTTTATGAGTGTCACGACAGCAAGGTGTTACCGTTGTATCATTTTTTTAAAAAAACCAGCTCCTAGATAAACACCTGAAGAGGTCAACTCATAGGTTCCATCTTCCTGTCAAGAAAGCCTATGTTTTTTCAAAAATTATAGATAATTTTATAGCTCTAGAAAGGTGTTTTCCATGAGATTTGTTTTTTTAAAGCAATAACAAACTCGTTAATACAAAACTCGTACCTACAACGGAAGCGGCAAACACATGTAGACACTAGAGATGACTCGTTCCGGATTCTCTGATGTACGAAACGTCAATGCATGCAAAATGTACACTATAATAAGAAATGTATAAACAAATTTCTTATTTGATTCACGTAAATAGGTTGAGAGTGAGAGATAAATAATTGTAAATAGTACATTTATTGCAATAGGTAGATAGCTTGTCATAATTTTCTTGTATTACATTGCTTTATATTACACGAAACAAGCAATATCATAAACACGGATCCATTACAATTTTACAAGAAGCTATAATAATGGTTTTGTACTTAGATAGCAATATATTTATATTTTTTTGTTTTGTTCCCTTTTTTTTAATTATCTCAAAAGATAATTCACTAATAAGAAACCATTTTTTATAAAGTAGTTCGTAAAATAAAAAAAATATAATCAGAGGTATTAGTTTCCCCGATGCTTTCACAACTCTATGTATTATGTTCTGCTACAATGATGATTTCTGTAATATGACAGGAGTTCCTCCCAGATATCGCAAATTTGACACTTAAAGGCGTTAATGGAATTATAAAAATGCAAAGCAATCAAGAATGTGAAAAATAAATAATTAATTATACAGGTATTTGAACTGGGATTGTATCAGTGACTATCATAATTAACTGTATAAACGATCAAGAAGTACCTTATAGTTATTACATACACATTGGTATATGTATTAATTAAAAAAACTATTACACTTGGGGACACTCTTGCATGTTGAGTGTGTGACGCCCCTTTCTGCCTCAATACCGTGGCTGCTCCACAAGTGAACGCCTACCGAGGGATGGACGCAATTTGATAGCAGTATCCATTTTGCATAGCACTTGTTTGAAGGCTCTACTTTGTTGTTTGAATAATAATTAAATGATTATTTTGTTGTTTATTTGGATATGTTTATTTTTTCTGAAAAATTGTAACTCACCCTCACACCAACCTCCCTACACTTACAATGATATTAACTCACCCACAATCCATACACTTAGTGATATTGACCCACTCACCCACCCTACATTTACAGTGATATTGAACCATCCGCCCAACGCTACACTTATAGTGGTATTGATTGAAACAAATACCGATTGTGGGAGACAATGCACAACTCAGAGGGGAAGAAATAAAAAATGTAATTTGATAATTATTGTTTACTGCAGAAAAGTATATTTAAATATAAAAGATGAAATACATTTATGTTAAAAAAATATAATTTCCGACAAGATTAACAATGGTTACAAAGAGAGAAAAATATCCTCATAGACGTAGCATTGAATAAAATTTAGAAAATTTTAATTTTGGACCTCGAGTCTTTTATATTTAAAAAAAGCAAAACGGAAAAAGAAATGACAATGTAGCGCTCCAAACAATATAACAATAAAAAATAAAAAATTTTTATTACTGTGTTTATCATCTCTCGTTAGGTAATTATTGTACGAGTACATTCATTTATCCGCCTATAATACTAATTGATTAATCTACTAATTGAATAACCTTTGCTGGCGTGGTGGCTCAGTGGCTAAGGTTTCGGACTGCGGAGGGCAAGGTCCAAGGTTCGAATCCCCACTGAGCCAACGGTCGATACTTCTCTCGTTGAATAAAGTTCACCCACAGGCTAGCAAGCCCATGTGAATTGGCGAGTGAAGTTAAAAAAAGAAAAAAAATCAGTTACTAAATTAATACACATTTAATTATAGCGTATAACTCGAAACCAGTAAAATATTTTATTACTATTATACTTAATGTAGATTACTCAAATATATATTTAAACATATTTCTGCATATGCCTATAGATTATTATCTAAAAAGGTTACATGAAGGTTTATCCTGAGATGAATCAATTCTTGGATAATTTACTATTTCTATTTACAGTTTTAAGCTTTAATTAAATTATAGACTCTTTTAATTGTAGGTGTGATTAAATAATCGTTCCAATATAATCACCACATTAAAAATTACAAACACTAAGTAATCATTTGTAAGGTTTTAATTGAACCTCGATAAACAATTAAAACTCAAATATTAGTTTATTTAATTCCTTGAAAAAAATATATAGGGAAGTTACTTATGGTAACTCCAAAGAGTAGGCTTATATTTGTTTGTTAGCGTTTTCTAGAACGCAATGTGTTCCCAAACTCAAAAATTGCCTTTGTATAGCCTTGTTTAACAATACTATTTGTTTGTAACTTACTTATCGACTATATTTTATAGCAAATAATTAAGTTATATTATATGTTCGCTTCAGTAATCCATACTATGATTATATATATATATATATTAACTTCATTAAAGACAGAAAATTATAAATCTGAGATAAGCTGAGTCCAAACGATAAGTACATCTTTTTTCTTGGCGTTATCCAGATTACACCCTGTGGAGCGTCGAACTATTCCCTTGTAGATGACGGTAATTCAGTGAGGGGTGGGAGGGAGGTTCTCGAGGCGGCAAGTGGGCCGCACAAGAGTCGCAATTTGTCGCGATTGTGCCGAGATTGCCCCCTCCCCCTCCTGTCAGTTGCCAAGCAACCCTCCTCTGCCAGGAAGTTGTTGTTTGCATATTGATACCTGCCGATGTGGCGACACAGTGGTCGGGCCTGTTAAATCATCATCGTGTTTCCACTTCCGTCTGTCGCCGCAGACCGAGCCGTTCATCCCCTACTCCTGGAAGGGTCTATTAAGACAATTTGTATGCGAAAGATGAAGTCTGTGAGATGAGATGCTTGGCGGTACGAAGTATTCCAACGCTAATAATCATGACATTTCCTTCCTGGGGGTGTCTCACGTATGATAAAATACGGACTCGTTTCTTTTTAACCCTCTTCTTTACATTAAGTTAGGTCGATACTCCTGTGTCAGGCTTACATTATTTAAACCATCACAATACTGAATAAGAGTTATACTTTCAGACAAATAACGCTAATTTAATAGAAGTTGAAGTGGCGTTTTCGTAAAACATGACAGGGGTTTCCCGCGAAAAAATATCTTTAACAACTAATATCTTTATCCTTCCAATATTCTAATGAAATTTAATAATATTGTTTATTATGAGTTGAGTTGCACTTCTGAATGTTCACACAATGGGACAACCCGATCATAATTTATTTATTGAGCCAGCACTGATTTTGTCGTTGATATTTTTCCATTTCATTTTAAATAACACTTAAATGTTATTGGGAGTTATTCAAGGATGGTTAGACTATTTTTGCAAGTATGGTTGTTTCCGGCACAATTAGGGTATTACATTTAGTAATGAGAAAATGTGATCGCTAACAAACAAAAAAAGCACCGTGGATGCCTTTCTACGCATCAGTCACGCGCAGTAAGGGTAAATAACATCAGAGAGCATATTTAACAGCTTATATACTAACTTCATGACCTAAATACATCTGCTCTTCATGAACCCGTAATTTACGTTATCCTATGATGTGTAATTTATAAATATAGGGTCTTTTTAGAAGAGTAACCCCACCTTTTGGAAGAGGTTAGGTTAGGTTTGGTTAGGTTAGAGTAAGGTTATGTGCTAGACTCATATCTGTGTGAATGTGTCGCAGGAACAAAGACTCAGATTTGGTCGACGCAATCTGGTACGACATAAACTTGTTCTAGTCTCCAGAATAACATAATGTGTCTTATTCTTAATCATAATATATTTTATATATTATAATTGTTATATCATGTCAACTTATTATTATACTTGTAAACTATACGTGCTCGATTTGGTGACGTGGCCGCAGTATGAACAGAACCATTCCTGTAGTTAACATTCGTGGCCAATAAATATTATTCATTGGAAATAATAACGTAATGCATAATACAAAGTATAATATGTTTGTATATAATAATATTAAATAACACCAGTATGAGTGTAAATAATTTCTAAATATCTATTATTCAAATTATAATTCAATCTATTAGAATTAACGAATGTTATTGTGAAATGTTAAAATATGTCTGGTGTGGAGAGGAACAGTAGAGCACTGTAACTGTAAGACAAGTAGTAGAGGGGAAGATGAACTGTTCTGGCAGCAATGTTTTTGTTGTGGTTTGACAGTGGAAAATACTAAAGCTATTCACATAAGTAATTTCTTAACACAGGTATGAGCGTTTACATGCAAGTACGACTGGGCCACAACAAGGAGAATCCCAGTGTTCTAGTAAAGTTTTCAAACCACTATTGGCAATCAATTTTATCGTCCTAAAGTATCACTATATTACTAAATAGTAAACTAGGCCTACGTTATATTATAAATTTTTTGGATATATTTGAAAAACATTCCATTTTACCTCAGACACTATTTAAATAAATTTCTAGAAAAATATATTTTTTCTATTGAATCATATGTGTTTAAAAACCCCCCCATTTATTTTATTTGTTTATAAAATATTTGTCTTTTTATGATAATTATAGAGGCTACTCGTGTGATAGTCTTTATGTGAACCAAAATCAAGGGCCTTAAAATCAAAGTTTCCGAAACCACATACAAAAACATGTATTGCTAATAATAAAAAATAAAAAAAGCACTTAGCTAAATAAGGTCTGCCTGAACCTGAAGAGTTGAATTAAAGAGATACGGGGTTTGTTCTACGAAAGTGAATTTTCGAGACGAATTAAAAGATAAAGTGATGACTATTCACTGGGGGAGGGGGGCCACATTTCATTACCGAATGAACCATTGAGGGGTGAGATAGGGTTAGGACAATGATGGCCAGAGCATGATCCCATAATTGTGGGCTAGGGGAGCTCTCCACAGAGCATCGGGGCGGTAGGAGCATATACCACACGTCACATTCGATTGTCCATCTGTCCGTCTGTGCTACGATCTACACTTGATAGTAAATGTCGTCTGGGGACCTCTCCACAAAGAATCGGGGCGGCAGAAGCATATACCACACGTCACATTCAATTGTCCATGTGTGCGTCTGTCCCCTGGCTACGATCTACACTTGACACTTGCCAGTAAATGTCATCTGGAGACCTTACCACAGAGCATCGGAGCGTCAGAAGCATATACCACACGTCACATTCGATTGTCCATCGTCCGTTTGTGCTACGATGTACACTTGACACTTGCCAGTAAAAGTCGTCTGGGGACCTCTCCACAAGGCATCGGGGCGCAAAAGTATATACCAAACGTCACATTCAATTGTCCATCTGTTCGTATGTCCCCTGGCTACGATCTACACATGACACTTGCCAGTAAATGTCGTCTGTGGGACCTTACCACAGAGCATTGGGGCGGCAGAAGCATATACCACACGTCACATTCGATTGTCTATCTATCTAGCTGTCCCCGATGGTCTACTGGAAGAAAGTGTTGTGTTGTATATGCCGCATTATTTTGGCAGAGAAGCTTCAGCTGAAAGAGAGGCTGCTATTCTTTACCACACATTCACTCTACTTTCTCCCAGACCATCCTTGTTTGATGTTATTCATCTCCAAGGTTTCTGTCTTTATGTATGTCTATAACTTTAAGTTATATGAAAGCATGACAACTGCCGCTGTTTGCAACATATATGTTGATGGAATAAACATATAATGTAAACTATCATAAAGTTCAATTACTTTATGATAGTTCTGTGCTTATTCTGGAATTCTACTTAAAGGTAACACAATTTTATCCTAGAGTTTTTAAGTTCATACACTAACAATACTGTATTAAAGAATATATCTATATGAAAACTACGTAAATAAATACTGTATGAAGTCTTATAAACCTCATTCAGAATACAAATTATTAAATCTTACTCTGGAGTGTTCCACTTCATTTTTATACATACAAATATCTCACCAAATACTCGTAGTTACTCTATTTGTTCAGATACTGAGTGGTCTTTTACCTGTGACTGATGAGTAAACAAAAATACATGTAGTATTTTATTACAATATCATTCTACTACAATTGAAACATATCATTACATTAATTTATATTGTATTGTCTTACCTCTAAAAAAAAAAAAAAAACAACAGATCTTAAACAAAATATACTAAAACTAATCCAACATATTTACAATTCAATTATTATTATATTGTATTTTGTTTCTTATACAAAATAAACAAAACGCCCAAACATATATTTTAGTGTCCAATTCTTTTTTTAATTATCGAACTAATGTAGAAAAGCGTAATTGCTTATGATGAAAAAATAGTTCATTTACACTCCAACCACAGTTTAAAGTGGGTCACCATTTACTCGATTTTGATACCAACCAGGATCAATATACCAACCACTTCCCGGCTGACAGACGGCCCACGCCCGCCGCGGACAATGATCGGAAACAAAAATTGATATGAAGGATTGAGAAATCGCGGTATCGATGAGCTCATTACATGTCGATTGTGGGCTGGTCACATTAATCATGTTGGAGGCGGACGGAGTGACCCGTGCCACTTCTGCCTCACCATTGGTCACATCAACCGTCACAGGCAACTCAAACTGTAAGATTGAAACAACCCAACAACTAACTGACGGTCTTACTTTGCCGATGTCGGTTCAAGTACCGATATGTTGGCTCAAAGATGAGTATATGATACTCACCTTTTTCACTTATATTCCAATAATACCGGGTTAAATGCGTAGGTACTTTGGAATGATACATGTCATTATAAATATTTCACACTAGCATTATATTAAATTGTGATAAATGCGTTATTTTTACCCTTCAACGTGGAGCAATGCACGCGGGACCATTCTAATTCTTCCAGGAAGGCCTAGAATGACAGATCATTCAACCTTTGGTGAATAGAGACCCTTCCTGAATTGGCGCCGAGAAGGATCAAGATTCCTCTCCCAAAAACACTTTGGCAGTTCCAGAACCGTCTGGGCTTACACGTCTGCGTTATATAAATGCACCCTTCGGCCGACTTGACAGTCTACTGGGTGGCACAGTCAGTGCCAGAAGTGACAGTGACAGTCTACAGGGTGGCACAGTCAGTCCCAGAAGTGACAGTGACAGTCTACTAACAGTGCGTTAAGAGTGACAGTACACTAAACAGTGTTAAGCAAGGTATTGTACGAACACAAACTCTAGAGTGATAACTAACATTAATTCCTGTTAATATTATTAATTAATTTAACTGTCAAAATAGTGTCTACCTAGTAATTTAAGTTTGTAAATATTTCATAGAGTGTAATTTAGTGATTTAATATGCAAATAAAAGAGCACTTAGTGTCCAGAAGTGGAATCGCCTTATTTATTTCGGACCCTGTTGAAACGTAACATTCTCAGTAGTAAAGATGAACGGATTATTTGTTGCGATTTACGATGTGTTTATAAGCCATATAAGAAGCTCTTCTCCGATTGTATAACAGCTATATTATTGAACTCAAACAAAACTACCATTGGACTTTACTCTGGTGAAGAATATTAAATTTATTGTCAGTACGCTTACTAAATAACCCACCCACTCATACACGCACAGATAGTGACCCACCCATACACGCACAGTGATAGTGACAGACCACTTGGTCCACCTATTTACAGTATAACCAACACAACACAGGTATTCAACTACCCCTGGTAGATTATCTTTGATAACGAACGAATCTTTTTCAAAAATGTAACAGAGCTAAAAAGTGATCTTTATCTATTTAGCTCGTTTGTGTGATTGAATGGTCGGACATCAATAGGCGGTGATTCGCGTGGTGTGGTGAGCGATGCATGTCAGTGCTGCGCAAAAATTGCAGGGACAGATCTATAATCAGAGTTCATGGTGAATCAAACACCGCCCTAGGCGAGTGTCTGAATAGTGTGGTTGATTGGAGGGTCAGGTGGTGGTCCCGTACTCACGTGCGGCGAGTGTGACGTCATACGCACAGGTTCATCACCTGATCGCGGACAATATCTTGCTAATTGAATATATTTCAGTCACAAAAAGATAAAATACTTCGGACATTTAATTTGGAGCGTTATGTTGATTGATAAATTAATATTTGCATGTCAGTTCTTCAGTCACGTGCTATTATTGAAAACATATATCTAGTTGAATAAATTTGCTACCAAGAGTGTTTTATTCTGATGAAATGAGATAGGTTATGTGTAAAATATCACCATAATTTAACAATGAGTAACCCTCCAATGTGTATTTTGTCAACACAGTATTTATATGAGTCTACGAGTCTTTATATGACCTATAAAAACTACTACCACCATTGATTTTAATCAAGGCTACTACTTAAATGACTTGGAGAAAATGATTCAGCTACTACGCCAAATCGTAAACTAAAAACAACAATACATTTCGTAATAATATGTATGAATGAATGTAACATAGCACCAGCTACTCTGTGAAGTTACAAAACTTACAAATATAAAGAAATAGAATAACAATATGCTTTTTAATCAGAGGTAGATCAAAAAGTGTTTCATACAATTTGTTTCTCTTTATCTCGTACAAATATTCTAGACAGAATGTTGGAATTAACATAACTTTAGTAAAAGAATACTTTTAAAAGCGGAAAACGTATCAGAAGTATAGACCTAATTGCAGTCATTTAGACCATACGAGAACTAATGTCGCGGCGTATATAGCGTCGCGATAACGTCTGTTAAACAGGGCAATGGTACATCCACAGTGCAAGTTATACGAGAACTAATGTCGCGGCGTATATAGCGTCGCGTTAACGTCTGTTAAACAGGGCAATGGTACATCCACAGTGCAAGTTATACGAGAACTAATGTCGCGGCGTATATAGCGTCGCGTTAACGTCTGTTAAACAGGGCAATGGTACATCCACAGTGCAAGTTATACGAGAACTAATGTCGCGGCGTATATAGCGTCGCGTTAACGTCTGTTAAACAGGCCAATGGTACATCCATAGTGCAAGTTATACGAGAACTAATGTCGCGGCGTATATAGCGTCGCGTTAACGTCTGTTAAACAGGCCAATGGTACATCCATAGTGCAAGTTATACGAGAACTAATGTCGCGGCGTATATAGCGTCGCGTTAACGTCTGTTAAACAGGCCAATGGTACATCCATAGTGTAAGTTATACGAGAACTAATGTCGCGGCGTATATAGCGTCGCGTTAACGTCTGTTAAACAGGGCAATGGTACATCCATAGTGTAAGTTATACGAGAACTAATGTCGCGGCGTATATAGCGTCGCGTTAACGTCGGTTGAACAGGGCAATGGTACATCCATAGTGCAAGTTATACGAGAACTAATGTCACGGTGTATTTAGCGTAGCGTTAACGTCGGTTAAACAGGGTAATGGTACATCCATAGTGCAAGTTATACGAGAACTAATATCGTGGTGTATTTAGCGTCGCGTTAATGTCGGTTGAACAGGGTAATAGTACATCCATAGTGCAAGTAATACGAGAACTAATATCGTGGCGTATTTAGCATCGCGTTAACGTCGGTTTAACAGGGTAATGATACATCCATAGTGCAAGTTATACGAGCGGTATTGTCGTCGGCGAGTCCGCGTTAGCCGGGCTCTGAGCGTTGTTAGCGCAGCTGGACGCGTTATCAACGCGGCGTACTCAACGCTGAACCAAGTTATATACAGCGTTGTCGACGTGCACCTCACGCAGTCTTAGTGTGTTGTTGTCAAAGTATCGATTCCTTATATCTATCTACAGATATATCTGTGCATCGCTATGTTTGACACTGAGAAATTCATTTATCATATTGAAAAGTTAAAACCCCTCCATGATATCAATACCTTAACTCTAGTACTGTACTGCGAGTTTTGCCAAGGAGCGAGAACACTGTCAAGAAAGTGTGTACCTCACTGTCTAATATTCCTCATATTACATTGTTGAAATGTTTCCAAAATATGTAAGAATTCTACTCCTACACAACCCAACTGTATGGTGTCTACTGTAGAGATGTGATTAATGTGAATGACGCGACGACAACGCAACGTCAACGCTGTGTATAACAGGGGTTCGAGCTAGGAATGACGCGACGACAACGCGACGACAACGCAACGTCAACGCTGTGTATAACAGGGGTTCGAGCTAGGAATGACGCGACGACAACGCAACGTCAACGTTGTGTGTAACAGGGGTTCGAGCTAGGAATGACGCGACGACAACGCAACGTCATCGCTGTGTGTAACAGGGGTTCGAGCTAGGAATGACGCGACGACAACGCAACGTCAACGCTGTGTATAACAGGGGTTCGAGCTAGGAATGACGCGACGACAACGCAACGTCAACGCTGTGTATAACAGGGGTTCGAGCTAGGAATGACGCGACGACAACGCAACGTCAACGCTGTGTATAACAGGGGTTCGAGCTAGGAATGACGCGACGACAACGCTGTGTATAACAGGGGTTCGAGCTAGGAATGACGCGACGACAACGCAACGTCAACGCTGTGTATAACAGGGGTTCGAGCTAGGAATGCGTGATCCGCATCCCATTTTTAACGTCACGAAGGCCTATAACATGAAAATGTAGCGCCCTTTTCCCACGTTATCAACGCGACGTCATTGTCGCTCGTATAACATGGCCCTTACTAGGTAACTTTGTTGAGTAGTGATAAGTTTTAATGTGAATATGACATTGTTATGATATTCACATTAAAACTTTCCGCTACTCAACAAAGATTCCTAATTACCCCAACCACGTATATTCTTCTCATATGTTTTCCACTTTTTTAAAGTATTCTCTTACTAAATTTATATTCATTCCAACATTCTTTCCAGATTATGGAAGCCTTGAATTGAGTATAATGGAGTTCATTCAATACACTGGATCTTAAAAAAACCCTGACTATACAGTTAGTTGTTATGTAGCGGTTATTTACAACTAGGTGAGGTTGAGGTTAGGCTAGGTTATGACTGACAGTGGTACCAACTCGCCCTACAAGGGAGACAGTAATGCCAACATAAATAGCAGCGCGTAGTTTCAATTGTTTCTGGCGCAGTATCGAGCTTATGTCGTTAAACATTCAGTTTATGCACGTACAATATGCGTTCGCTGCGCTCTCTATGGGATTTATCACTTCCTTAGCCTTAACTGCGGCACCGGGGGGGCCGCCACCCCCCGCGACATCGGTGATGACGTATATAAATTGCCTACTAACAGACGTCCTGCGAGTCTATGGAATGGACCTAGTCCCGGACAATCACACTCCAGCCGGCCTTTTTGGCTCGTATTACAAGCTAATTTGAGTTGTATACTCTGCGGGGTGCAGGATTTCAAATTACTTCCGAGGGGAAACGTAAATACCGTTTTTTTCGCGATTTTCGTGACATACAAGCAGTTACAAGTATACCTTCGACTGTAATCGCCGATTAAGGAGCATCGACCATCTATCCTCTCATTCCAAAGAAATGTTAAGCTGCAGATCTTTTTCTCAAAAATAGTTTTGATCAGTTGTTGGCATTGCTTGTGTCCAGATGATCGAAACTTAGATATCAACCCGTTGAATGTTTATTTATGAAGGTCTGCAAAATGTAATTTCTGTCATGTGAAAACGAATAATTTAACTTTAGCAATTCGTCAATATGTTTTAGTTAACACTGTTTTTATTAATCGTATATGCATTCAACGCATACTATTCAAAAATCGTAAAGATCAAGAATTCGTAGAATTATCAGCGTCCGCTTCTGTTACGTTGGGTGTATTTTAACCCACCTTAATTCTTTATAGATACACTATAAAATAAATGTACACATTTTGTAGTAGATAAATTGGTCATTTTTGCCACCTAAATTGACCAAATTAACAAAATGACAAAGGTTCAACTGTGTTATGATTGTTAACCTTTTTTTAACTTTTGATTTGATAATATTATAGCCTATATTATACTACTTTTTTTATAATAACACCGAGTGTGCCTAAACTCGTGTGGATCAAATGAAATCTACATCAATCGATGACTATACAATATAACGTATGTGACCTTTTTATATAGAATAAATTATTCGATAGATTACTGTTAACCTATAATCTTAAACCATAATTATAAACAGGATTATTTTATTGATTAACATTAATTATAGAGTTAATTATGTCAAGAGTGTGGAGTAAGAGCATTACAAGTAAAAACTAACAGCGTGAATTTATAAAATAATATAACAAGTTTGAAAGAATCTTTAGTTTAAAAAAACAACTAAATTATGAATAAATCAAATCTAGTTTGTCCTTTCAATTATGCTTGATGACAAATAATAGTCATTATTATACTATATATTGATTCTTGTTTTAATTTTCCCTCGAAACATCCTTATAATTTTGAGACCAGTTTCAAATAATTTACTTCAATCAATTACAAAACTTACGCGTTTTAGAAATTGGGGTATATTTGCAAATAATTCCCAAATAAAGAGAAGGAAAATCTTTTATTTACAATCTGAACTCTCTATCTCGACAGTTGTGACATGTTGTCTATAGTAATATGCTGGAAAAAATTATGTTTGCTTTTTAGCATAAATATATAGGCCTACAATTAGTGTGGCAATGAGAACACTTATATCACAATATTGTTGTCATAACTTGAGAAATTCATAAATATTTTAGGTTGTTGTAAATACGTTGTATAATTTCATTCTATGGTACATACAGCCTGTGTCTTATATTTAGCATCTATAGGGGTTTCAGCAGCGGAGGGAATCATTCCACCTCTCAGATACCTTTATTGGCAGTCGTGACTAACTTTCACCATTGCGAGAGTTCAACTACCGCATCAGTGTTTATTTGGAAAAAAACTGTAATGAAGTGTTCAAGTTTATTTAATTACAATTTATTGTATACGTTTTTATTAATTATTTAATTGTTATTGTTATTTGAATAATAAATAATTATTGAATGTAATAATTTTAAACTTGATTCTTTAGTGTTAATCAAACCAACCAATGGTAAATACTGAAATGACCTAGTGGGCGGGACTAGTTACTTCGCTGCCAGCCTGCAGCCTACCGTCTTCCTGTTGCCTTAACAACATTAAATTAAATAACACAGTCTGTGAGGTTGATGGGACGTCCATCTCCAACGGTAATATGTAAAGTAGATGGGACGCCCATATCCATTACAGACTATATAGTCTGTAAGGTTCATGCGACGTTCATCTCCTAAGTTAATCATTAGGTTAGACGGGACGTCCATCTCCAACGTTAGTCTGTAAGGTTGATGGGATATCTATATAATCTGTAAGATTGATGCGACGTTCATCTCCAATGTTATTCTATAAGATTGGTGGGAAGTTCATCTCCAACGGTAATCACTAGGTTATATGGGACGTCCATTTCCAACGTTAGTCTGTAAGGTTGGTGGGACGTTCATCTCTAATGATAGTTTGTAGGGTAGATGGGACGTCCATCTCCAACGTTAGTCTATAAGGTTGGTGGGACGTCCATCTCCAACGTTAGTCTGTAAGGTTGGTGGGACGTTCATCTGCAATGTTAGTTTGTAGGGTAGATGGGACGGGCGTGTACAAATGTTAATCCGTATTATTGAAGGGATAGTAATTCATAATTAAGCCGGTAAAGTCCATCAATGGTCAATCGGAGGGTTAGTTTCATCATAGTCTATCGAATTGTCATCTCGTTTACAGTTGTTTCTGAACTCTATAAGGCCTGTCAGCTTTCCCTCAGTTGTAGGATTAGTGTTAATAGGCTATGTCCAACCAAGGAAGCCAATTTTACCAGTCTCTGGTGCTGCCCACCCCTTCTACAGGGGATGGGGTTCGGTGCCAGGTGCCGCCTAAATCATCCCAAACATTTCTATTAACTGCTTGCCTCTTGTTTGTCTGCCGGATGTTTGTACGATGACCAGATGTTTCCCGAGGAAGGTCCCTTCACCACCTTGTTTTTATTGGTATTATTTATGATATTATACCATAAGTTTGTTTAGAAGGGCTTCTAGGAACTATTCTGCGAACTGGAAGATAATAATAAATAAATAGATATAATTTATTCATCCTAATTTATGCAGTTGAGTTTGTCAGTTGGGTGACGGGCATCACACCGAGTTGAGCTGTGATTAGTACGGGAGAGGTTCAGGAACGTTGTCTGACTTACACTAAACACTTTAAACTAAACCTGTTTTCAAATGACCATAAAAAATTTCCGTTTTTGAAATTTTCTTTGCGTTTGATCCACCTTTGTCTAATATCGAGCACTTTTAAAATGTATAACTCAACTTAACAAACTCATTTTACGTCATCCATTTTTTCCTCTGTTTTAAACAATTCTGATTTCTATATTCCCTTCTTTTTCACATTTTCATCTATTTCCTAATTGCCATATTTCATTTTAGTAGCAGTTAAATAAGTAAACATTACAACATTAACAAGGTTCAACACAACTTACTAGTACAACATATTGACTGACCTGAGGGAACCATGAGGTAACCATTATAGACAAAGGAAATAAAATCTAACCTCAATTTAATCAAGGTGTTGTAATTTTAATTACAATTCGATTAAGTTTATATCTATGTATATTTTTTAATTTGTTGTTTTATAAATACTTGTACATTTTGTAGTTCAAAATAGTTGGAAATCCGAAAATAAGATGGAGATTGTTTAATAAATGGCGTACAATAAAACATACGGTAGAGTAAAAATAACTGAAATAGAAAAATACTGAGTTGTTTACTATACAAAGACAGACTATCCAATATATTTATTATATTAATGTGACAATTATATTCGGCAGAACTATTTATTAAACACCAATCAATCATTCACAATCTCCGTCGAAAATGTAGGATAAATTTTATTCTGAATTCAATTACTTATATAGATAATATAAGAGTTTTGTCTGACCGTTGCTTAAAAAATATGGTGTATTTTACATATTTACCCGTTTCTTGTACTGGATAAATGAGCCTTATTTATAATTTCTGTCTGTCAGTGACCTTCCTATGTTATGGTCGTTTTCATGGAAATAGGAGAACGACGTAGTTTTTTTATGAAACTTTGTATAGTCATTTTATCAAGGCGTGAAAAGGTGTCCATTAAACTAATTATTAATTTCACACTTGATGCACCTTAAAATACAATTAAATTGGAGCAAAACGCAAATGTTCAGTTTTATTTTGTTAAAATTTAACCTGATAATATTATATCTATAAAGTATTAATTTTTAAAACTTGTAATTACTAGGTTAACTATCAATATCATTTGTTATAAAGTATCAATATTTATAAAATCAAAACATACATAAAATTAGTAAATACATACAAAATTTGAAGGAAACTAATAGTTATTATCAAGAAATATTTATTATGCATGAACGAAATGCATGATCTAAGTTTTGTTTGAATTATCTAGATCTCCGTATTGAACGTAAATTTTAACTATAAAAACAGGATTATACAGTATATCATTTATATCAAATGAAATATATTTGTTGAGCGCAAACGTCAATTTCAACTGAAGACAATAGACAGTTGTTATATATTTTTTACATTCCAGTAACTAATTTAATTCCTTACATAATAGGCCTACATTAATTATGTTACATAAACCAATCATTTCTATTTATAACAAATTAATAAATTGTTGACGAAACAAATACTAAAGTATTCGCCGGAAGGCCGAAATGCAAGCAGACGTTGAAGGTTGTAGAGAAAGTTTTCAACAAATATTTTTATGGGGCTTGCCCCTCTCTTGTGGTCTGGCACAATTATCGTCTCCAATTTCTAACAATTATTTAATTTTTAACCCATAAACTGATTAGGCGTGGTGATTACATTGTGGTATTTATGTAACATTCGTGAAGCAGATCTCGTGTCAGATTGTTCTAATGTTAACATATATTTTTAATTTAATAAGGCTCATTTTGACAGGGGTTTTCTGATATTTAAGAAAGCTTATCTTTGTTTTTGAAATTTGTTAATGATGGAGTATCAGATGAGGGAGACAAAGGTAGTTGGACATTTGCCATCATTACGTGAAAAGTAACAATCACGACGTTTCGATTTGGTAAAACCCAAACCTTTTTCAAGTGCTAAAAACTAAATCACATCTATACAAACATGTTATAAAACTATGTTCTTAAACTAATAAACTTATCTACTTTAATAATTATCTACATTTTAACCTAGATCCTAGAATGGAGTACAACATAATGAACTTCTACTAAAAGTTAAAAAAAAAATATTAACAGGGTTAAATTAATATAGCCAATTAGGCGCTGTCAAGGTCACGATATCAGCGCCTAATTTGCTATATTAATTTAACCCTGTTAATATTTTTTTTAACATTTAGTAGAAGTTCATTTTGTTGTACTCCATTCTAGGATCTAGGATAAAATGTAGATAATTATTAAAGTACATAAGTTTATTAGTTTAAGAACGTAGTTTTATAACATGTTTGTGTAGATGTAATTTAGTTCTTAGCACTTGAAAAAGGTTTGGGTTTTACCAAATCGAAACGTCGTGATTGTTACTTTTCACGTAATGATGGCAAATGTCCAATTACCAAAGCTTATCTTACTCGACTGGAAACTATGGACTTATTTCGTTGCTTTCTGTTTCTCTAAGCTATTATAGAAGATTAAACAAATGAAGATTAATACAGTTTTTAAGTTATAACAAATTGTTCTCAAAATCACGGTTGATTTCAATATGAACTAAGTACTGAATTGACTTTAAAAACTGTTGCATCTAGATTACTCATTGATCTAAATATTAATAATTTAAAAAAAAAATGGAATATTTGTTGATGTGCGAAGAGTTTTTGATCACAGAACAAAGAAATAAATTTTCTATATCAAACGAAAACGATACATTTACGATTTTATCGTATTCTCAAAACATTAAACATTTTAGGTATGTTGACATATATATAAAATAATAATGCTACAATGAATATATTGTTCAATTGTTTAATTTTAAAATATTTACTGTTCTCTAAAGTATATAAGCTTACACCAATTAAACATTAATTAGTGTAATAACTTTGTTTGTATGTATGAATAACAATCACCTTCAATATTACTATAAAACGTTTTATTCCTCTATAGATTACACTTACTTTTGAAAGTAATTTTTTTTAAACAAATTATTAGTTACACGAATAATGTATTACATTGACTGTTTTTAATATTCATTTCAGTTTTTAATAAAATTAAAACTAATCCTATTTCATACAAATTAAACATTTATTCCGCGTTCCCGGATATCCTAAACCGTAGCACCGGAACTCAGTTCCTGAAATGAGTATCTTGCTCCATCATCCCTTATCCCTTAACCCCTAACATAGTGCCTATAATGTAATCTGACATAATAAAGGTTAACAGTATTTAGTATGGGGCAGTTACAATAGTTGCATTTTAATAAAATAAATAAATCTAATTAAAGTTCAAAAATTATTCTACGTCAAGCTTTATAAAAATCATTAAAACACAAAATGATAATTATCTGAAAAAAGTGTCTTAATATCATTGAAAACTGTGTTAAGACAATGAAGACAGTGGTTAAGAGAGTTATATCAAGAGGTTATATCTCTTGATATAATTCTGTATTTCTGTGTTCTGTACTTTTGACACGGTAAACCATGATATTTTGCTGACCAAATTGGAACGATCAGGGATCCGCGGAATTGCTTTGGACTGGTTCAAGTTGTATTTAAAAGACGAAACAATATGACTCAATTGGTTCTTCAGCTAGTAGTACAGTATTAAAAATACAATGTGGTGTTCCTCAGGTGTCTGTCCTTGGCTGAATTTTATTTCTTGTTTTTGGAAATAACTTGTAAACAGTGGTCGGAACGGTAAAATAATAGCCCTTGCAGATGATACTACAATATCTTATGCAATTCGTCCAGAAAAGTCTTACAGTTAATTTTTCCTTATCTTGTAGTTTTCCTTCGAGGAATCAATTAGATTTCTTAACTAACAGTTGCTAGTATGATTGCGCATATAATAGCTTTGCGAAAAGAAAGTGTCAAATATTTAGCTAGACGAATATCTGAATTAGAAAGAGCATATCACTTTGGAATAGTTTATTATTTATTGTACGTAGGTTTTACTTTGTATTCTTTGTGTCTAGAATTCGCATTGTCGTCATTTCGCATTCAAGTTCATTACGCATTTGTTCATTCAAAGCCAAATTTGTGCATTTCATGAAGGACAGGAAGACATAATAGTTTATAATCATCCTTTATTCAGAATACAAAAAGTCTTTCACTAGAATAATGTGAAAGTAAAGTCTTAGTACTGTATATATAGTTTTTTTGTTTTTTTTTTACTAGACTAAACAAGTTCTAGAGTCACACGATACTCTCACATGCTTAGATTGCACAGTTAGTTATTTTTTAACTGTTGTTGTTTTAACCACCAACTTTTTAAATTAAATTTATTTTAAATATCTTAGTTTTAAGAAAGATATTTTGACAAATAATTTTGGAGCTTTTATCAATAAAAGTGTTTTACGAGTTACCAAGAATAGTATTATTTTTATGTTAATTAATTAATTTTTTTCGTTTCAGTAACTAGTTTTGTGTTTATAACAACCTTGCAATATGCAGTGATTGTCGTTTTTAATTTGTAACGAACACCTCGACCAGTGAGGCTTTGTAAAATTAATTTCCACCATCAGTTGAACAAAAAGCGAGCAAGTACGATTGCAGCCACAAACTCCGATGCGACGAAAAAGGGTAAAACGAAATGATGATTAAAATAAAATTCTTTGAACGTAGCTCGACAAAGGTAATGAACTATACTCAATTGGACTGGTGCATTCTCTAGTTAGACTTTTACCGAGTGACGTTTTTTGAGCGTGATAGGCTTAAATTTGCATTATGTATGAGGGAGGTGGTGTGCTGGAGGGGGGGGGGTTGCGCAAATTACACAAAGGCCCACAATCCCATTTGGAGGATTCCGATTGTGTGATGAAGCCCGGATTAGAAACTGCAGTCGGGTATTCTCTTATTCGATTGTCGAAATGCTGGTATGACAAAAACTGAAATAATTTAGAAATGCTACGTAAGTCTTCAGCTGATTCAAAATCTTCAGTTATTAAAAAGATTCAGCGTAGGTAGAGAATATTGTTAATAGTCATCAAACTTTTATTCTATTATCTACAATAGTCTTCATCTACCTATAAAAAACTTAAATTTTCAAATAATAAAATACGACGAAAAATTCTTGTCCTTTTTAAAATAATCAATAATAAATTAATTTATTAGCTTTGCTTATATCAAAAAATAGTATTTTATATAATTTTATTTCATATAATTATTTAAATTTAAAATTTAACTTTAAATTCTACATAATCGCCACTCCTATAAATTTACGCACAGAAATTTTAATGGAAGTATTATTATGTGTTCCTAGACTTGAAGTCTTGACTTGAAGTCGAAAATTGAATCTTGCACTGAACTCTAGATAATATGCAAACAAGTCTGACAGTGCAAATCAATTATTACAAAGAGCACCAACCTTCGAGAAATGTAAGTTGCTTCAATGATTAGTTGATACTTGTCTGTATGTCCTTTTAGTTCGTTTTTCACGCTGCGTTACAATGTAATGCAATCTTGAGGTTCAGAGATAAAAAAGTATGCCTGAAACAACGTAGGACATGACGTAGCAGTTTTAAATGAACTTTGTCCTTTAGGAAGCTGGAGATAATAGAGATTTGGACAAACAATTGAGAATGAGAGAATGAGTTCTGTAATTAACAGCAGCGTCGTTATTACGTTTTGGTTGGGACTTCCATGACTAGAAAAGTCATGTGTTTGAAATAAGTTTATAGATTAATTTGAAAATTAACTTCTTATTTACCATTTTTTACCTGACTCCACTCCACTGCAGAGGTTGACATTGCCAGCGATGGTTAAACCTAGAGTTTGTAACGGACAGTCTTAGGAGTGTAAGGATATGTACAATATTCAACATTATAAATCACAATTGAACCAAGTAGCTGTTGGAATTCCATAACAGACTGTTAGTTTGTCAGGTATCCGCCATGATAGACTGTTGGTCCCTCCACCGACAATACACTGTTAATACCCAGTTTTCTCTACAGTTGTACATATTGTTCCAACAGTTAGGTTCCTCCTCCCTCTCTGGCATATATAAGTCCTGTCCTGATAGACTATTGGACTCTATTGCTCATCAGGATATATTTTTTGGATGTTATTTAGATAAAAAGCATACCGTTGCCACATTCGATAGATTATTTCCCCCTCATTTGTGGACAGTGGACTGTACGTGTATGGTCTGGCGAACAGTGGTATTGACCCACCCGCCCACCCATACACGAACAGTGGTATTGACCCACCCGCCCACACATACACGCACAGTGGTATTGACCCAACCGCCCACCCATACACGTACAGTGGTATGACCCACCCGCCCACCCATACACGTACAGTCCACCCATACACGAACAGTGGTAATGACCACCCACCCACCCATACACGTACAGTGGTATTGACCCACACGCCCACCCATACACGTACAGTGGTAATGACCCACTCGCCCACCCATTCATGTACAGTGGCAATAACCCACTCGCCCATACGCCCATACATACACGTACAGTGGCAATGACCCATCCGCCCACCCATATATGTACAGTGGCAATGACCCACCCACACACCCATGCACGTACAGTGGTAATATCCCTGCCACATGCGGTAAAGTATCAACCCTCCCATTGTCACCCATTATAGAAGGTTAGTCACTCATCTGTCCTTCACTATGGATTGTTGATCCCTCAGTTATTTACTATGATAAACTATCAACCCTCCCATTGTCATCTACGTCAGAAGGTTGGTCACTCATCTGTCTTTCACTACGGATTGTTGATCCCTGGGTTGTTTACTATGATAAACTATCAACCTTCCCGTTGTCACCCACGATAGAAGTTTGGTCACTCATCTGTCCTTCACTAAGGATTGTTGATCCCTCAGTTTCTTATTATGATAAATTCAGTTGGTAGTTGTATTGCGCGTAAGTGGAGGTGAGAGGGTTTAAACCACCTAGTGTGGTGATTGGGGTGGGAGGTTCAAATTCACCACATGTGTAGGTGGGAAGGTAATACAACATTAAAGTTCGTGAAAGGGTGTATGGGAAGATCAATAACCCAAGAGTATCCGTGTGAGAGGGAGGGTCGATACTACCATATATGTATAGGTAGGTTGGAAGGTAATTACCACCATACACGTGTGGGTGGGTACCACCTGTGGTTGGATCTTCGGGTCAACACATTGTTTAGATTTGTTAGATTGTGGGTGGGAGAGTCAATACCTCCTTAAGTGTGAAAGTAGGAGGGTCAAGACACACAAAAACCTGTGTGTATTTGTGGGTTATAGTGTCATTACGTTATATGTGGTTTTGTGCGGTCAATATGTGCGTGTGTACAAAGGTGGGTGGCAGGATGTATAACAATCTACGTGTGTTAAGGTCATTTCGTTGCAGGTTGGAGGGTGTTTCAATATGCACCATAATCATAAAAGATGAGTTTAAGGCATTATTTTCAAATCAATCGGTTACATCATCTAGGAATAGTAAATATTCACTATAACATGTAATTCTTTCCTCAGTAAATATATATTTTGTTTTCAAAGTTTATAAAAGAGAACAAGTTATAACTTACGTTGAACTTGGTCCAAGACAAGTTAGGTGCGAGTACGGAGTAAGACCACCCTCGGATCATTAATTACAGCTGTTTCTCTTGTTTCGCGGTCTGTGATGATTCCGACAAAAAGCCCGCTGTGATTGGCTGCCGGGAATGACAGCTTGGTGTGGTGGACATAGTGCGCTGTCATCGCCTCGCCTTGTACTGTGGGAATGTTTCTCACCGCCCTCACGTCAGACATGTATTAGGTCCTAGCCCGGATACACAGTATACTGCAATGACTGCTTAATCCATCCAATTTTTTTTCTTTTTTTTGGGAGATCCGTAATTTTATAAATAAATAGGAAACACATGCTAAATATTAAATACTAATGAAGAAGCTTTTGGTTGAAATCAATTAATTAAATCAAGCTCTGAGTTCATATTTTATACGTTTCTTTCTGGTTTTGATATTACATTTCTTAAATAAATAATAATTATCAGAGTATTTGATTATATTTTTAGACTACATTAATTCTAACGGCCGAATCAAGAATTCTTTATTGCCATTAAACAATTTCTTACATTTGCACAAGTCAAATAAGAATTTACATAAATAAATGATAACAGGTTCTAGTACTAATAAGTTAATACTATTACTAGTATCAATTACTAAGTACTTAGTATTGATAGTACTAGGTATAATAATATTCTAATAATATAAAGAAACACAAAATCAACACAATTCTAAAATTATAGCGCACGTTTCTACTCTGTAAATTATGGACGCTGTAAAAGGCATTTTTAATGAGAAACTTTTATTTTTTTTCTAAATTAATTTTTTGGAGCTCTTCTTTAATATCAATTAGGAGAGAGTTGAAAATTCTAATAGAGTTGTACTTTATTTTAATTTTTTTTTAATGAACTACCATTATGTTTTGGTAGTTGGACGTTTGATCTTGCTCGAAGTGCGCGTACGTGAGATTTGGAAGCAGAGTTAAACGGTTTAATTTTATTTCTTTAAAAAACAATGGACTCATAAATAAAAAAACATACTTAGAAAAGTAAAGATACGATTTTCTTTAAAAACATTTTTACATGACTGAAGTCTATTCAAACCAAATATGACCCTTAAAGCTTTCTTCCGCATTTTAAAAACAGTACCGTGAGTTGAATTTTGCAAACTGAAGAGGTAGCGTCCATATTTAGCAGAGGATCCTGAGGATCATTTGTTGCTCTTCATTGTAGGTTATTAATAAATTTCGTTTCGGAGGTCTTCCGTGTTTACCTTAAGCCCCTTTGTGGAAGGTCTACAGCCTCGCGGGGGAAGGTGAGGCCTGCGGCCTCATCAAGGCACTGTGCTACAATCCCATTAGTAGATTTCGGCATGTCGCCTCGTGAAGAAGATCGGTGTACGGCCTTATGCAGTATGACAATGAATTTTGGTTCTTGGGGCAGTGGATCCCATATACATAGTCCTTTCTAAAATATGATGGTACATTATTAATTAAGAAATTAATATTTTTAACTTGATCCCCCATTTAGGTGTATTAGCTTACCCCAATTTTGGGGTTTTAAACATGTTTTTTATTTGGGGGGCAGAGCCCTTAAATGTCGTTTCTTCCTAAATTTAATAGTATAATGTGATTTGGGAGATAAATACCTATAGTTTGATACGCCACTTTCTGCTAGAGGTCGATAATGGTTCCATATTGTTTTTTCTTATACAAGTCGATAACACAGGACGTCTAGGAGCCTCTGGGTCAGAAATCAGAATGTTTCTCATTGCAGGGTTGAGACCGGTGCCTATCGATTTCTCGTGGTCGGAACCCCCATCTAATTAAAATTCCTTGGAGAAAAACAATTTTGTTCATAAGCGTAAATTGGAAAGGCATGAAAATGATGGTAAAAGCAGCCATAATTAATGTCAAAAATAGTTGTGATTTTGAATAAATATCCAGCTTCCTTAGTGAAAATGAGCAAGAACTAAGTTTTGTATTTACTTCATTAATGCAAGTGTAAAAATTTCAAATTACAATCAAGGGATAGGCCCAAAAAGCTTACTGATTCCTTACAAGAGACTAAATAATCCCCCAGCATAATTTGTAATTTGTCCACTGGATTTCGCCTAAGTTTAAAGTTCAACAGATGGGTCTTCGCGGTGTTGACAATCATAGTGAATCACTGAAGCAGAACGTTAGATTCAGTGAATGTTTGTTTCAATCAGTTACTAAAAGAGACGTATCATCTGCAAAAGTCGCGCTTTTCAAACGCAAATTTTTATGTAGTTTACGAGTGTCAGAAAGAGACATAATTGTAATGTTTTATTTCATCGGAAGTACCAGTGAGGTGATACCAATCTATGAGTGTTGAGTCGATTGAACTTAGATAAAGTTACATAGGGTTAAACATAGTGTTAAATTATACTAAACAACACATTAATGTTCAAACTTATTAGCCTACAGAGTTAAAATCAAGTAAGTTTTACAATTCACAGATAAAATGTTTCCTTGGTTGAAAGAATCGTTTACCGGGTCGCCATTGTTGTCAATTCTATCGCCGAGCAGCGTTGATTGTTCAACACCGTGCCAAGGGATTCTGTGCCGTATTTACCACACAATTCCATATGCATGAGTCGCTGTTCGCGTAACGCCCTGTTTATTGTTCTGCAATATTTGCATCAACCCTTCCCCGAGGGTTTACTGTAGCTGTCAGGAGTGAATATCTGAATTTGTCAGTTACTTTGCAAACTAAATTCCAGTAATAACGTACCTTCACGAATTAACCTACAATAATTCCAGTAATAACGTACCTTCACGAATTAACCTACAATAATTCCAGTAATAACGTACCTTCACGAATTAACCTACAATAATTCCAGTAATAACGTACCTTCACGAATTAACCTACAATAATTCCAGTAATAACGTACCTTCACGAATTAACCTACAATAATTCCAGTAATAACGTACCTTCACGAATTAACCTACAATAATTCCAGTAATAACGTACCTTCACGAATTAACCTACAATAATTCCAGTATTAACGTACCTTCACGAATTAACCTACAACAATTTAGAGCTATATTCACAATAACATCCTCGTAAATAACTGACCGATTTACAATTACTTGTGGCCTGTATAAAGTAGGCTATTATATAAAAAACATGTTAAAAACAAACTTATTAAATTATCAAATGAAACCATTTTAAGTAAGGTAACCTTTGAGTTCAGCTCTTACAAGTTGGTGAAAAGTACCCTCTGTGGGCTTGGTTTAAAACAAAATAACAGCTTAAAGTCTAGATTTTTGTGATACGTTTTAGGCTTAAAACTCTAATATTTGTTATATATATTTTATATATTTACATGCTGGCACTATATAAAATTTAGGACAAAATAATAATAGGCCTACAGCATTTATACTACATTTATTTATTTATTCATAAGACGCCGATCGTCAAGATATGGGCGAATATGGATTTCGAATGAGTATAGATGAGCGAATGTAGTCATTGTTACAAACTAAGGCCGACTATTCCTTAGAAAGTGTCATTAATTAATAGCCCAATGACAAATGAACAGCCGGTGATTATTAGGTGGTCCTTCTCAAAATGTATTGACTCTGATCGAACTGAGAACCTTTAGCACATGAAGCTGGGATTGAACCAACTACGCTACCGACAAAAAAAATTCATGAAATCAACTTCTTGAAAGAACATCCAACCTTGTAATTTTTAAAAACATTTTTAAAACTTGCTCAGTGCTATACATTATGTGTCAACTAATTAGTTTGATCAAATTTTTTGGGTGAGTTTGTTAAAAATGCTTTTTGAATCTGAAAGGAGTTTAAATATTCAAATTGATCCACTTCTCGTAGTATGCAACTAGGGATGGCAACGATAAATCGGAAATATTAATAAATACGTTTCGATATATCAGTATATTAGTATCGATATTTTCTTTTGATAATATCGGACATATCGATCGATATTTTTGTTCGATATATCGTATCACTAAATATTGACGCTATTCTCTGTACTAAAAATCATTATGATTCGAAAAAAACATATTTAAATTACCTTTAATGCGTACAAAACATGTATTGATATAATAAAGTAACTTTATTCAGTTTTTTACAGGAGGTAAACGCACTAAAATGTAGTTTATTGTAGACCAATCGGTGGAACGGGTAAATGAAGTTGTGTGCGAGTTGGTAAGATTGTAAGATGCCTAGCCAGTCACCTTACAAATCATCATTACATTATTCTTTTATAATTAACATAATAATTAAAGGTATAACAATTATTATTATTATTTTGATTTTTTTTCACTTAACCCCACAGGCCACTTGTATCATGTAGATAAATGGATTTAATTTTTACTTTCAGTACGCTTTTTAAAATAGTGACAGCAAAACATAGTGTATTTTTTTCATGAAGCAAAAGTTAGTGCATAGTTTTAAACAGATAAATCATCTACAATTCGATATATCGGTAACCCAATATATTGATATATTTTTCCGATATAATCGTTAGATCGATATTTGGTTTTCGATATATCGATATGTTCAAAATATTTGCCGTCCCTATATGTAACACATCTGAAGTACCACTATTGGTACTGGGTTCCTTCGGAAGGGAAATTCAAATGGTTTACGCAAACAGGAAATATTTCATTATTATGGGCCAAGAAATGAATTATGTATAGTGCTGATTAACTATTTTGTAATGAAACAGCAATGTCATTCTTTTATTTATAGTTAAAATAATTGTCCAAACTTTACTTTCATTACTTTATTGTTGTTATTATTTGATTATGCATATTTTAATTGTAATAATAATTAATAAATTTGTAGTTTAACATTTCCTTTAATTACGTTTAATACCAAATATGTTGTTCCTGGCAATTCAAATTATTTATAAACAAATTATTTTTTATAAACCAAACGCTGGAAGTTGTTTAAATTTATGATCTCGTGCATACCACTTTTTAGTGTGAAGTCAAAATAATAATATTAACTAATCATTTAATAACTATTTATATAAAATATATTTAAATCTTAACTAAAGGTAATTGCTAACATCCCCTGTGGTTTAGCACAGTTCCTCACATTTGTGACTTCCCTGAGAAGTTGAGGTGTTATATTCGCGAGTAGCTCATCGAAAGTGGACATCGACATTTTGAAATAGTTAAAAGTCTTCTCATCACCTTCTCTTAGGTCAAAGAACGAGTAGTCTATTAACACCCCGCGTAAATGGATAAACACATACACATCTGTTGTTTTTTTTTTCGGCTGTGACGAAGCATCAAAGCAGTGTAATTACTGTTGTCTTTCTTCATCCACAAGTAACTGATTCAACAAACTGTACACTTTTTTACGAAAAAATGATGAAGAAACAAACATTGTTTTCCAACAAAATGAACCGTGATTAAAAACGTTACATGTGAAATTAAAAAAAGTTATTTATAATATATTTATATTTGAAATTTGGAAATTAGAATATTTATTTGTTTTTATTCTATGGTAGGCAATTGACGTTTTCCGGCACTGTACACACATAAAAACATATTACAAACAGTAAGCAAAAATATACAATAGTTAATTCTTCGTTTGGTGGCCAAGGCAAAAGCAACCAATCGTAACAAAAGCAACACAGGCAATTTAAAACAAACAAACAGAAGTGACACTACTAACAACAAATGTAACAACGGTAACAGAGAAAATAAATGGTTCCAAAGAATTGCCAGAAACTTTCCCCCTTATTAAACACTAACAAATCAAAACTTTGAAAATTACCAGTTTGATTCCCAAATATGTTTTTTTACCATAAATACAAAACTAGTCAAGTTAGAGGCATGCGTTTCTTACTAAAATATTTTAAATTTTAATTCACACATTTCCTGAAAATGTAATGAAAATCGTTAGAGCCGTTTTTTAGAAAATGTCATTGTTGTTTTTTGCCCATAAAAATAAAAAAAACTAAAATTTCAAAGAGTCCAATGGTCTGGAGATGGTTAAATATGCGAACATACCAAATTTCATAAAAATTTATCCATCCTTTTGGTATCCAGCGAACTGCACATACACACAGACACATACGGACAGACACCAAAATGTGTTTTTTTCGAAAAAACACTTTTTAGGGTTCAGTAAAAGTCATAAACTAAAATAGACTTTTAGACCAACGTGTAAAAAGATTTTTTTTATGTTACGATCACAATACTCTCACTTTGCTAACGCATATGGGAGAAAGTAACAATTTACAGGACTTTTTGGGAGTGCATATTTCGGACAACAGGATGCTTTGGAAATGATTTTAATCTGAAATTAAGTTTATTATTATTGTGAGAGTTAACAATTAGCGTGATTTAATAGTTTACTGACTAAATTATTTAACGAATAAATACCATTACAAAAGGGAAATTACTAACACCATTTTTTAAGGTCTATCCCTAGTTTCCTCAAAAAAAAAATAAATAAACATGAATAAATGAACAACAATGTATTAATTTGCAAACTGTATACAAGACTGTGCAATTATTATGCATGAGACGAGAGCAGGAGGTGCAGATGCAGGCTAGGTCATGGCTAAACCAATTAGAGGGCTGTACACATGTTATTTAGAGAGATAGGGGCACAATCAGACTGGCAATGGGATTACAGCTGGGGGTGGCAAGTCGGCTAGGGGTTAGGGCAGTCGGCCGAACAACCGAGTTACGTACCGACCTCAGCAGACGTCTTGCTGACGCCGCTCTTCGTCTCTCACTTGCTGAATCTAGTATAACTGCTTTCCTCTGACAAGATATTGCATTTCTTACTTAACCTTGCATAAAAAATGCAATACTGCACTCATATTCAAGCACTGATGAGAAAGTTGTGGAGGAAGCCGTACTAGAAAAACAAAGCTTTATAAAAGCTATACTTTATTCAAAAACTTTGGCTTTATTGAACCACTAAACTGTACGAAATTGTTACTTAAATATAATATTTCACAAAAGAATATAAATAGCAGTTTTACTTTTATCATAAAAGAATACGGTTTTTTTCGTCCACTTGTAGTTGTGGCACTATATCGGCCACCATCTGCATCGGCTGCCGTATTCCTGTTGCATTTCGACCGAATACTGCAGATGTTGTCTCATGATATAAAATCCAAAGATGTTGTAATTTGTGGTGACCTTAATATAAATGCTCTTTCTGACTCAGTTGATAGGAGGGAACTCTTTTGCTTATTTGATCTCCATGGCCTATTCTCGCATATTTTCACTCCCACCAGAATTTCTGGCATTTCTAAAACTACAATAGACTACATAATCACCAATAACAGACGAAGTAACACCGATATAGTTGAGTTGGGTCTGTCAGATCAAAATGCTCAATTAGCTTGTCTCTCAAACAAATTTCAAATAAATTTCCCCCAAAACAAACCAATTCTTAAGCGGAAGATGTCTAAATATAACAAGGCTGCTTTTAAAAGGAAATTACAAACCATATCATGGGAACATAATTTAAACATTGATAAGAGCGTTAATGAAAACTTTAATTATTTTTTAAATGCTGTCATTCAAACCTTTAATGAATGCTTTCCTAAGCAAACTCAAAGAACAATTCAAAATAAAAATAAAAAAAATTGGTTAACTAGAGGATTAAAAGTATCTTTAGAGAGGAAAAAGGAAATGAGCTACTTCTTAAAAAATTCCACAGACCCACATTTCATTGACTACTATAAAAGATATGTCAAGTTATTAAGAAAATTAATAAATATTTCAAAGAAAACTGCTAATAACCAAAAAATAAAAAACTCCAATAATAAATCAAAAACAATATGGGAAATTGTTAGAAAGGAAACAGGAAGAGAGACGGTTAGGGGACTCATTGACAATATTGCAATTGGGGGAGAAAAGGTGACTAACACAAACACGATTGCTGAGCATTTCAACAATTTTTTCATAAATGATCCTCAATCTTTGGCCCCCAAAGCGAACCCCACTCTAGCCTTAGATAGGCTCCGCCATCGCTGCACTCCAGTTTCATCATCCATTTTCCTGGCTCCAACTAGTATAAAAGAGGTATCTGATGTGATTGCATCCTTAAAATCGAAGAACTCATTCGGTTGGGATGAAATTTCACCGAATCTTCTTAAATTCTGTTCTCATGAATTAGCTTTGCCTCTAACTTTTCTTATAAATCAATCATTTTTATCTGGCGAATTCCCCTCAAAATTAAAATATTCAATCATCAAACCCCTTCATAAAAAAGACAATAGATCAATTATAGGCAATTACAGACCAATTGCTTTGGTCCCAACAATTTCTAAAGTGTTCGAGAAAACCATTCTTACCCGACTAAGTTCTCATTTATCAAAGTTTTCTGTAATTTCCAAAAATCAACATGGGTTTCAACAGAGTAAGTCCACACTATCAGCTTTATATGATTTTACAAATCATGTACTTAGCGCCTTGGATGGGTCACGGAAGACTCTGGGTGTTTTCTGTGACCTGTCAAAGGCCTTTGATTGTATTGATCACACAGTTTTGTTCTTAAAACTCAACCATTATGGAATTAGGGGTGTAGCCTTGAATTGGTTCAAATCTTTCCTGTCCGGCAGAAAACAGTGCACCTTTGTTAATGGTCCGCATCACTCCTGTGAGTCTTCTTGGGCCGAGGTGCATATGGGTGTTCCACAGGGTTGCATTCTCTCCCCTATTCTATTTTTACTTTATATAAATGATTTATCTAGTACAGAGAACAATGCAAATATAGTGATGTACGCTGATGATGTTTCTCTGTTGTTGTCAAGTAGAGATGCAATTGAATTGAGAGCAAGTGTTTCTCGGGCAGTCACAGAGGTAAATGAATGGTTTGAGGAAAATGGTTTGTTGTTAAACATTAATAAAACAAAATATATTAATTTCACTACAAAAAATGCTAAAAATAAATCACATAATATTTGTGACGACATAATTGTGAACCCTAAACAAAAACTACAGAACGACACATCTGTAGTGTTCCTCGGTGTGACTGTTGACGAGACTGTTTGCTGGAGACCGCACATCGAAAAACTCATGCGTCGTATCAATTCAGGTACCTTTGCAATAAGAATATTAAAATCTTCGTGTAGGAGAGATATCCTTCTTGACGTGTACCGAGCTTATTGTGAGAGCATAATTCGCTATGGATTGGCTATCTGGGGAGGTTCATCCTCTCTGGAAGGAGTTCTCAAATGTCAGAAAAAGATCTTAAGGATAATTTTCGACGTCACTGACTCTCATTCATGCAGAAGCCTGTTTATAGAAAATAAAATAATGACCATTCATTCCCTTTATATATTTGAGGTTTTAATTTTAACATTCAAAAATATTGACGCTGAGGCCAAAATAGGAAATTTCCATTCATACAATACAAGGCATGGGGAGGCACTATGCTACCCAAATCATAGGACAACAAAATTTGAAAAAGGCCCAGCTTATATGGGATTACATTTTTTTAACAAATTGCCACTAAAAATTAAAAAAGAAAACAACATTTCCAAATTTAAAGATTTAGTAAAGTCCTTTCTTCTTTCGCATGCCTTCTACAGTGTAAAGGATTATCTTAATATGGAAAGTGCCTAGTTTTGATTGTTTTAAATTGTTTTAATTTATATGTAACAGTTTGATCCATTTGACAACATTATTCAATGTATGCTTAAATATATATTTTGAGTGTTCAAAGTTACAATTATTTTATACATTCGACTACCTCACATGTCTGTAGTACAAGATTATTAAATATTAAATATTAATTAATTAATACAGTATTATATTAGTAGTAGTTATAATTAATTTGACAAGACACAAAATTTGTACAAATAAAATTTATAATTGTAACAAATATTATGTGTTAATAAAGGATTTGATTTGATTTCAAAAAGAATATTTTAAATAGCTATA
Source organism: Stictocephala bisonia (assembly GCA_035578905.1). Lineage (NCBI taxonomy): Eukaryota > Metazoa > Arthropoda > Insecta > Hemiptera > Membracidae > Stictocephala > Stictocephala bisonia. Next base: position 109,873 of record JAQJVL010000163.1, on the reverse strand, counting down.
TTTATAAGAAACAAGAACTTTACACAAAGATATTATACATTAAAATACTCACAAAAGAATGAAGTTTACGAAGATAGCATAAATGTTCAATATTTCCTCCATTTGCAACACGGATAGCTACATTTCTGATATACACCGTACGCACAGTTTTAGTCCATCTCAACAAACGACTAGATGTCATCCGTGCTGAAAATTGAGGAAATATTGAACATTTATGATATCTTCGTAAACTTCATTCTTTTGCGAGTATTTTAATGCCCAATATGTTTGGGTAAAGACCACGTTTTTAATAAACTTAAAACCATGTCATTCTTTTTGAAAAGCCCTGTATTACAACACCATTAATTGCGAAATGAAATATTTAATTAATTTTTCTTTTTTTTCTTTTTTCTTTCTTTTTTTAGTGAAGTGGCTTTAAGTAGTGCGATCTGGAACGGCCTTTACAAGATCAGTACCTTGAGTTTGCTCGATGCGACAACGCCAAACTTCCGTCTAGCTCACCGTTACCGACCTCCTCCTCACTTTTGATTCCCAGTTAGGAATATTTGACCAAAGACGATTTTTTAAATTTAAGTATGGGTTTAATAGTTGTTTTCATTTACACATATCTAAAAAAAGGTTTTCAACCTATAGCCCACAATATAGCCCACAGTAAAAGCAATTATGTTTAAACAATTATTTGCTTTTTTACTTTTTATAACATTGTTTAAATTATCTGATTTACATCGTAGTTTCACTTTTATGATTGGAAAAACTAAAGCTTCCCAGCTAATTATTCATAAACATTGTAAACTGTGCGGATTTTAATTACTGCTTCCATCCTATAACGTTTTAACTCTCACGAGTTTGTCATTGGAAATAGTTAGAGAGGCTCATTGGTCGCCATTGCGTGACGTTACTTCTGTTGGTTTTTTATTTTAGACCAAAGTTTTCGAGGACAAAATATATCTCTAATGCATGCAACAGAGTTAAAGTTTATGGAGTGTTGTAAGGAGGGAGACTGGTAAAAAGAAGACTTGTCAGGGCGTTCATAAAATAATTCATAACAAGGAAGAAATTAAGGACAAAAAGTTGATTGCTTCTTTATTGAACACACATTTTATTTCAGTTTGTAACACTTTGCGGGATAAAGCTAATTTTCACGAAGCCATAAAATGTATCCCACATAATTTGAAGTCTCAGGAAAACTTAATAGCTTTTGACCTCTCAAATTATAAAGAAATTCTTAGCATTTTAAAGTCATTGAAACCAAAGATGTCAGCGGGTTGGGATGACATACCCCAATTCATTGTGCTGAAACACTCTCCAGGCCACTTGAATTTTTGATTAACCGATGGCCACTTTTCTTCTTAATCTTCCCTGAACTTTTAAAAGTATCCACTATAAAAACAATTCTTAAAAAACAAAATAACATCAATAGACAACCTCCGTCCAATCTCTCTCATCTTCATTTTCAAAGGTCTTTGAAAGAATAATTTTTATAGATTATATGAATATTTTGATATAAATAAAATGTTTCACTCTCGTCAATTTGGATTTTTAAAGGGTAAAAACACTTGTAACGCAATTTTTGAGTTTTTGACTGCAGTGTCTAGTGCCGTGGATGGGACACAGCACACTGTTGGTGCCTTTTGTGACAATTATCGAATGTCCGGACCATTCGACTGTGTGGACCACAACGTCCTAATTGGGAAACTGCGGTCTTTTGTCATAAAAGGAGTGGCACTTGATTTGATTGCTTCTTACTTGCACAATCGTCGACAAAAAGTTGTGATTGATTCACAAGCAGAGAGTAAATTTCTAGTAATGACTTCAGGAGTGCCTCAGGACTCAATATTGGGCCCTATTCTTTTCCTCATTTATGCAAATGATCCCCCTGAGGTCACTTCTAGTGGGGAGGAGGTTCTCTATGCTGACGACACCTCTTTCATTGTTTCACATAAAACAGAAACATCCTTTCAAAACAACTATCGGAACAATTAATTTTATTAAATAACCGATTCAATGCAAATGGCCTTCATTTAAATCCAAACAAGTCACATTTGATAAACTTCCAAATCAACCGTATTAATTATACTTTAAATAATGCATCCTTTCTGCCACCGAATATCAACACTGTCACATCCACGAGATTTCTTGGTTTGGAAGTGGATTCTAGCCTAACTTGGCGTCAGCATATTAATCAATTGCTCCAAAAGCTTAGCAAATTTTTTTACGCTATTTTAACTCTATCCACTATTGTAGATCAAACACCCTAAAACAAGTTTATATTCCATATGTACATTCCCTGATTACATATAGATTGTTATTTTGGGGAAGTTCTTCTGAATCATCTAAGGTTTTTCCCAAAACAAAAGAAAATAATTAGACTCATGACAGGCTCTCTTCACAACGACTCTTGCAGGAAACATTTCCAAAGTTTAGAGATTCTTCCTCTGCCATCAGCTTACTTGTTCCAGTCTTTACTTTTTGTGAAGTCAAATTATAAGAGATTTTCTAACATGAATTACACACACTGCTATAGTACTAGAAACATTTCCATTTTGCTACTGCAAATTGTTCCTATTCATGGAACAACTTTTCTCGAAAAGTCCCCTTTTTACTCCTGTGTAAGACTATACAATCATCTACCAGTTGAGTTAAAAAGCCTGGATTATTATAAAATGTTTAAGAAGAGACTCTTTAAATATCTAACCTCAAACTGTTTTTACAGTGTCTCAGACTACCTGGCATCCACGTCGGGACGGGTGGTTTACCACTAGAGAAAACTGCTTATTTGGTGTATATATTTTTAGCTGCTCATCTTTGTTTGTTATATATTTATTGTTGTTTTATATTGTTTTATATCACTGTTGTAACTTGACAAGTCATCTTCCTAGCTATATTTTAGTGTATAAGGTGTCTTTGACTATTATACATAAATAAATAAAAAAATAATGGCTTTGATTAGAGAGTAGGTGGCAGAGCGGTCTAGGACGTCAGGACGTTGAGCTCATAGATAGCGTAGGTTCGAATCCTGTACTGGACGTTTTTATCAGTAATGTTTACACTCTTTCTGAATAAGTGCCCTGAATTAGTTTCTGCATAAAGGGATGGGCAGACTAAGGTCAAGAAGAAATATCACTCCTTAAAAGAAAGCTCATTAGAACATTCAGGAATATCTGTAAAATGTATGTTAAAAGTTTTGTATAATACCATTTTTGCAGGTAAACTCCGGTAAAATCATTGAGTTCAAAATAAGTAACACAATAAGGCAGAATGGTTTGTCATGTCTGGTTGGTGTTGGGAGAATCGAGTGTGACACAATTCTGGGTGGTGTTCATCGATGACAAACTGACGTTTGAAGATCTCATTGAGACCGTATGCAAGAAACTTAGTTCAGGCGTTTTCGTTCTGAAACGCTGGTCCACATTTTTGGACCGTAATGTGTTGCTGGCGATATGCAGCATTGTAAGGGTATGAGTGTAGTTGGGCCAATTTAACTTTCAGGTTACAAAAGAAAGACATAAGGAATATATTTTTTTAAACCAGCATTTTTTTCTGCAAACCCCTTTTTAAAGAATGCAGAATATTAACTTTTCCATCAATTCATAACCTTGACTGTTTTACTTTTTTTAATGTCAAAAATAATAACTTTTCAACTAAATAGATCACAGCTTCCATATACCTTTCGAAATACCGAGCATTAATTCCACAACACAATACGTAATTTTTCCAAACCATCTAATTTTCAACTAAATTAAATTCTTCAACTTGTTCCGTATTCAATTCAATTAATTTCTGACCCAGCTAGATTAAAAAAAAAAAGTTAAAGACCTACATTTGTGTCGTGGTTATTAAAGTGTGATAGAATACCTTACGTAAATATACTAGATGTTTAGTGTTTATTTTCAATGATGTGTAGTTACGGATAAGTTATGTCTTTGATAATATTAGATTATATTATAAGATTGTGAGATGATTAATACTACCTGTACGTAGACAGTTCCTGAAATGTATTTTGAATTTGTATTTAGAATTGAATATATATTTCACACAAATCTTTATGTTGTCAAATAAAGATATTTTGATTCGATATTCTTGTCTTTATTATTTTACTAACTACTTCATCCTAATATCTCATATTACTTCATTTCTACGAAGGACTAATCAAACAATTCACTATAGCACGAATATTGTTGGATACTTGATAAAATACTGGGTATAACATGATGATACATAAATGTTATTTTGTAGATCCTCTTGGCGACTCTTGGCACTGGGCTATCATGAAATGTACCTAGCAGACCCACACGATCTTTCCTATATAAAGGTCAACTCAACAAAATTATGTGTTTTCACTACGTAAAAATTACTAATGTATCATACGGAACAATTTTAAAACATTTTGAGCATTATGCATGCATGATTTGAAAAAGAAATAGAATTTTGCTGTTGAAGAAGCAGTTTTTCTAACAATTAAAAATGCAGTAATATATGTCTCTACATATTATCTACATATTTGATTGGTGTTCTTGGAATCAAAGTAAAACTACACCATTCGGAAGTAGGCTAGTATGTAATTTACCACATTTTATTTCTTTAGATGTACCAATTTTGCTACACATATAATCAGATTAGAAGTTGAACATTTGATTACTGTATATGAGATATGTTTGCAAGTAATAACCAAAACAAATGTATGTCAGATCTGTTAACGTAAAAAATTGCTTAGTGCAGTCCAACTCTTCAGTTTATAGAAATAAAGTTATCCCTAGGTACGGTCTCTTTAACGATTGGCCTAACTTACAATAACATAAATGTGTGAAGTATTACAAATCCCTCACAAAGAGTTCTCCAAGAAAATCCTTTTTATTTACTTTACGTAGCTTATTTCTCCCTAGAACGTTATCGTGGCATGTTTACCTTGCCCTTGTCTGTATTTGCTACGGTTCGTACCCCGTTCAGTGTTTGCCAGACGAGCGTTTCCTTCTCCAGATTCCCTAGTTTGTATTCCACGCAAATCGGATGCGAAATTGAATCAGAGCGTAACTTGGCGATGCGGAAAAGACCCTCCCGTCTCAGGGGTGGGAGGGAGGAGTGTTTGAACACCAGCTCAGCTCAGCACTACGTTTCCCAGTCTTGAATCTGGTCACGTGACAAATACTGTATGTTCCTCTGCCTTTTGGAACACTTTTTGACTTCCTGGTCAAATTATACGGGGTATTTTGTGTGACTATACAATGAGACATTTCCTCGTAATAATAAACTGATGTCACAGAATTTTTTATAGTAATTTCCCTCTTAAATAAATAACGTAGCATAAAAATGTATCTTGAAATTTGTTATTTTAACTGTTTAAAAAGGTTTTAGGACATAGAATAGACTAGTGTTTTTCTAAGTTTTAGAGTCAAACGCTGAACGAATTTTAACTAATCTTCTCTTATGCCAATTTCGCATTGCACTATTGTCAAAGCCAGATTTTGAATTTGAGTTTTGAGTTCCTTTCAAAATTAAACATAATTAAAAAATCTGTAAGATGATAGGAACATTTAGATGTTTTTAAATTACTTATTTCAGAATTTTACAGCCCAGCTACTTGGGAACAAATTGTTTTGAGTTGTAGGCGATAGGTTCTGTGTTCGGATCTCTAAATACTGACATGGCTTTCGCTCAATGGTTGCTATCAGCGTGGACACTACTAGACAAGTCTGGGGTGTCCAATCGATGTTAAGGAGGTAATCAGTGTCCGAACGTTTTGTATGGGAGAGAACTGATTTATCAGGCTAGCAAATTAGTTGAAGATCAGACAAATACTACGTGGTTCGGATTCCACGTACAGCTTTAGGTCTCTTAGTTGCTTTAGGACATACAGACTACTATGGACTTATTTCTCCAGTTACGTCATTTTCCGTTGTTAGGCTCTCTGGGGTTGCGAAACAACAAAAACTTATCTAAACTACAAAATCAGAGCAGTTTTTAAAAACCTTATAGATTCTCTTGTCAATCAATTTTCAAAAACGACTTAGTTTAAAATTTTCCATCCATTTATATCTTTCTTTGTATTATGTTTGTCAGGGTAAATCCCAAACGTTTTACGTCCGGAACTCCTTCAAACCAATACTTCCGTGGCCGGAAATCCTTTGTGTTCCCCACCACAAAACAAGGTTTTTTGAAAGGCACTTAAAAACCACTTTTTTTAAGTGTAATAAGGCTCTTTAACTCGCTGCCTGATACTGTCAAGTGGAGACCGACAAAGCGAAGTTTGAAAATATTAGTTAAAAATATGTAGTTGCCTTGTAGCCATTAAGCGTGAGGGAATATTTTGCTTGTATATATTGTAAATAGTTATAGATTGTTGCCAGCTATGAGTCTGTAGAATTTATAATGTTAAGATCAATTTTAGTTTTTCCTTCACCTTAAAAAACATGTTTAACAAGGTAGGCTACACTAAAGTTAAAAACTAAGAGATTATCAAATAAGGCATCATATTTTTAAAATATAATATTTTAATAAATATTATTCTTTTTACTCTATACCAATAAATTCATTGTTTGATCATTTATTTATTCACTTTGATTCGTCTCCATAAAATGTATCTGTTTTCCCCATAGTAATATTTAATCTAAGAAAATTCATGTTAAAGTTAAATAAAATATACATATATATTATTGGTGAAGTAACGCGTGGACTTGTATAAAGCTCGTTCAGCATTCATTACCATGCATTAAGCTATGTTTTTAATAATTTTGAATTTTCTTCAAACAATTTTGAACAGTTAACAATACCTATACACCTCTATGCTTGTGAGCATAGTGCTAGGCCGATTCACAGGCGTTCACTTGTTGCTGTAGTGATGAACTGTCTTTTCTGGACTGTAAGCTCACCTTATTTCACACTTTTAAAAAGGTCTTATTTTGTCAAAAACATACAATCTGTTTTTTTTTTTTTTTTTAGAGAAAAAAAGAAAAAATTGAGAGACAGGAGTCCTTTAACGAGGTGTTTTTTTATTCATAGACACAATTCTATACATAGAATTATAGTATATATATTTCCTACACCAACCATTTCTGTAACCTTTTGCATGAACCATATCAATCGTCGTGCTTTGATGTTCAGCCTATACAATTTTATATGCATTCAAATCAAATCAAAAATGGCTTTATTCATGTCGTACAAAGATTATACATTGAATAGTGTCAAAGTATGTAATATACAATATATCACTAAATACTATAAGAACAATTTATAAAAAGAAAACAAATCAAGATTTAAATTTAAATGCCTCATCTGTTGAGTATGGAGCACAGTCTAGCAAGTACTTTTTTAAACCTTTCTTGAATTTATAATTTGGTGCAATCATGTTCAATTTTTTAGGTAGCATCTGTAGGTACTTTTGTCCAATATAACTTGTATTTTTTTTATAAAAATCTAGATTATGTCGACTTGTTAATATAACTCTGCCCCTGGTATTGTATCCATGAGAAGGTTGGTTCAACCCATGTTCTTTCACATACATGATGTATTCTAATATGTATAATCCATAAACTGTGATAATATTTAATTTTCTAAAGTTTTATTTTACTGATTGTTTAGCTGGTAACACCAAAATTATTCTTATTGCCTTTTATTGTAATTTTAGTATTCTCTCCAAATTTCTCTTTGATGTAGCCCCATACAATGTAGTTCCACGTGAAACATGTGAATGGATATAAGAAAAGTAAATTAATTTAATGTTTCGAGATTACACAAATAGGACATTTTCTTTAACGCATATAAGCCAGAATTTATTTTTGAGCATATTTTTATACATGTGAATTTCATAAAAGGTGTTCATCTATAAATAATTCCAAGTAGTTTGTCTTATCTAATTAATTGTTTAATCTAATCCATATATTGTGGTTTTTTAAACAAACTTTCTTTTATTTTGTTTAGTTGAAAAATATGTGAAATGGGTTTTCTCCAAATTAAAGTGTAAGTTATGGGATAGTAAATAATTTTTAATGTTTATTAGTTCGATATGGGACATAGATGTTATCTCTGCCTGTGTATTACTAGACACCTTCAGGTTTGTGTCATCTGCGCATAAATAAATGTTTTCTCTAGGAACCAGGGTCAAAGTATTTTGCACACCATTTAGGTAGCACAGGAATAGTAATGGGCCAAGTATATAGCCCTGAGGAACTCCTTATTGGCACAGTTTCTTTTTTGACTTAACAGATGTTAGCCAATCTCCTTTCTTACATGTGAGTTTATTTATAATATTGGTAAAAGATTTTGCAACAAATAGTAAGAATATAATAATAATAAATCCTTTATTGCATGAACAATAAAAAAGATTGTTTCGCAAACGTCAGTATTAAAATTAATTGACCTAAGGCTTTAATCAATAAATCAATCATTCATAACAATAAATACACACAAACATACATACAAGGAGGGCATTCACACAAATCTACCTATAGTGTTTGAAACTCCCACAACAGTCAACGGGATGTGTCTAGCCAATTAAGTTGGTCTCCCAGTCGTGTGCTAGGAACTCTCCGATGCTGTAAAAAGCCTGGGACAACAGTATGTCTCTCAAGCGGGTCTTAAATATTTTTGAATTTGGAGCAATTTTAATTTCATTAGGTAAGCTGTTAATTAGTTATAAATGTTATAGTTGAAATACTCTTATGGACCATTATAGGTGTGTAAATAAAAATAATTTTCCATCAATGAACGTAAAGCTAGATGGAACATATATTTAAACTGTATTTACAACATTTTATATACGTTTATAATATTATAAATTTAGTACATTGACAAAATAACCATATAGTTACATAATCACTAGTATAAATACCTAATATTTTCTAAGATATTAAGTTGACGGTAAGGTAATAATATTTTTTGGAAAAAAATCATTGTAGTTAAATACTTTGTCCTCTTATGTATATATTATGTATATACATATAGCTAAAATGTAAGTCACATTATATTCCCAGTGTGTTTACTTTCCATGTTTGAATGAACACGAGCCTTTGAAGTAAACAAAAAAAGTGTTTGAATTTCGTTCAAGTAACCATTATAACTTGAAAATAGCGTCAACACTGAACCCGAAACTACACTGAAACTGAAACCTCGTAAAATGTAAATTTTATATAATTTGAACCGACACTAGGTAACTTAATTATTGTACGTGACAACCGCGGAATAATGCCCGTCTTGTTACTACCAGTAATGCCCGTCTTGTTACTACCAGTAATCTTATGTCGTAATGGTTACTTATTACTAACCACTAACACTCAAAAGAAAACTATTTAACTGTTAAATCAAAAAATTAATACCTTTTCACATAACCACTACATCAACGCTGACTATCACCCTCTCGAGACCAGACCCCACTCCTCAAATTGATAATCATTAATCCAGGAGAATTGCTACTTTCATCATGGTGTGGTATTTACGTGCGTTTTTAATATAATAACTGTCGTGATACTGTATTTATTCAGTTTCAAATTAGCCTACATTATGAAAACATTTGACAGCCTAATACATTATTACCCAACTTAATGATTAAGTAATGATTTGTACGAGTATATCCAAAAATAATAATGGTCCATTCTAATCACAAATTACCCCCTTATTTTTTACAAACACTACACTACCCCCTTATTTTTTGTGATGGGCTCATTGTCGATAATGGATTCATAGTTAAATACTTTTTCATTTGAACTTCAATTGAATACAAAAATCTTTTTCATTTCTTAAAAAAAATGTCTTCAATCAATTCTCATTCTCTAATCTGGTTGTTGAATTGTGGGTCTATTAGTTTTATTTTATTATTTGATATTATTTTATTCGTACGTAACAATATGTATTATAAAGTTAAATTTGATAAGACTTAAAAGTTTTTTTTTTTTTAGTAATAAGTCACTTGATATGTTCTTATTAAATTATCTGAATACTACTAGTGATGTTTGTTTGGATCAATTAACACTAACCTAGAATTAAATATATCTCAAATATAAACCTCCTATTTTCGGGGAAAAATAAATTTAGGGCTTCTTGTAATAATTGAAGAAGTTCGATGCTACAAGATAAACTACAAGCTCTAGAACCCTAAGCCTCGACTAAAATGTTTGTCATTCTGAATAAAAGAGGCTGATAATAACATGTTTTACGTAGACAACATAAATTTTGCTTTATAACTGATCAAATAAACACTAATCACAATGCAAAATCAGTTTTTAATCAAACCAAATTTCTTGAATAAAACTCTTTGCAAACGTAGTCTTCTTGTATTTGACAGACTTCAAAAATAAAATTACACTAGTTTTAAAGCGTAAGTCGGCATCTACGTATAGCTACATGTTTTAGATTAGTATTTTATATACCAATACCAATAATATTTTCTAAAATGTAGCAAGACTGTGACCATTCCTTAGTATCTAAAATCTGCTTTAGTTTCTAGTGAAATGGAAGTTTGCAATGTACTCTTTAACAGGTATGTATAAAATTTAAAAACTACATAGTAAATAAAGTAAAACGATACTGCCAAGAGGCGTGACGAGAGAATGTAATAACAATGTAATTTTAGGAAGTTTGTTCGGTTCAAGTGAACAAATAAAATACTACTAATGCTTTTGCGAACAGGGAAAAAGTTGATATAGCGTTGAGAGAGCCGGTACAGTGGCTGAGGAGAGAGAGCTGGTACAGTGGCTGAGGTGAGAGAGCTGGTTCAGTGGCTGAGGTAAGAGAGTCGGTACAGTGGCTGAAGTGGGAGAGCGGGTACAGTGGCTGAGGTGAGGGAGCCGGTACAGTGGCTGAGGTAAGAGAGCCAGTACAGTGGCTTATGTGAGGGAGCAGGTACAGTGGCTGAAGTGAGAGAGCCGGTACAGTGGCTGAGGTGAGGGAGCTGGTACAGTGGCTGAGGTGAGAGAGCCGGTACAGTGGCTGAGGTGAGAGAGTCGGTACAGTGGCTGAAGTGGGAGAGTGGGTACAGTGACTGAGGTGAGAGTCGGTACAGTGGCTGAAGTGGGAGAGCGGGTACAGTGGCTGAGGTGAGAGAGTCGGTACAGTGGCTGAAGTGGGAGAGTGGGTACAGTGGCTGAGGTGAGAGAGTCGGTACAGTGGCTGAAGTGGGAGAGCGGGTACAGTGGCTGAGGTGAGGGAGCCGGTACAGTGGCTGAGGTGAGAGAGCCAGTATAGTGGCTGCGGTGAGAGAGCTGGTACAGTGGCTGCGGTGAGAGAGCCGGTACAGTGGCTGAGGTGAGAGAGCCGGTACAGTGGCTGAGGTGAGAGAGCCGGTACAGTGGCTGAGGTGAGAGAGCCGGTACAGTGGCTGAGGTGAGGGAGCCGGTACAGTGGCTGAGGTGAGGGAGCTGGTACAGTGGCTGCGGTGAGAGAGCTGGTACAGTGGCTGAGGTGAGAGAGTCGGTACAGTGGCTAAAGTGGGAGAGCGGGTACAGTGGCTGAGGTGAAGGAGCCGGTACAGTGGCTGAAGTGAGAGAGCCAATACAGTGGCTGAGGTGAGGGAGCCGGTACAATGGCTGAAGTGAGAGAGCCGGTACAGTGGCTGAGGTGAGAGAGTAGGTACAGTGGCTGAAGTGGGAGAGCAGGTACAGTGGCTGAGGTGAGGGAGCCGGTACAGTGGCTGAGGTAAGAGAGCCAGTACAGTGGCTTATGTGAGGGAGCAGGTACAGTGGCTGAAGTGAGAGAGCCGGTACAGTGGCTGAGGTGAGGGAGCTGGTACAGTGGCTGAGGTGAGAGAGCCGGTACAGTGGCTGAGGTGAGAGAGTCGGTACAGTGGCTGAAGTGGGAGAGTGGGTACAGTGGCTGAGGTGAGAGAGTCGGTACAGTGGCTGAAGTGGGAGAGCGGGTACAGTGGCTGAGGTGAGGGAGCCGGTACAGTGGCTGAGGTGAGAGAGCCAGTATAGTGGCTGCGGTGAGAGAGCTGGTACAGTGGCTGCGGTGAGAGAGCCGGTACTGTGGCTGAGGTGAGGGAGCTTGTACAGTGGCTGAGGTGAGAGAGCCGGTACAGTGGCTGAGGTGAGGGAGCCGGTACAGTGGCTGAGGTGAGAGAGCCGGTACAGTGGCTGAGGTGAGGGAGCTGGTACAGTGGCTGCGGTGAGAGAGCTGGTACAGTGGCTGAGGTGAGAGAGTCGGTACAGTGGCTGAAGTGGGAGAGCGGGTACAGTGGCTGAGGTGAGGGAGCCGGTACAGTGGCTGAGGTAAGAGAGCCAGTACAGTGGCTGAGGTGAGGGATCCGGTACAGTGGCTGAAGTGAGAGAGCCGGTACAGTGGCTGAGGTGAGGGAGCTGGTACAGTGGCTGAGGTGAGAGAGCTGGTACAGTGGCTGAGGTGAGAGAGTCGGTACAGTGGCTGAAGTGGGAGAGCGGGTACAGTGGCTGAGGTGAGAGAGTCGGTACAGTGGCTGAAGTGGGAGAGCGGATACAGTGGCTGAGGTGAGAGAGTCGGTACAGTGGCTGAAGTGGGAGAGCGGGTACAGTGGCTGAGGTGAGGGAGCTGGTACAGTGGCTGCGGTGAGAGAGCTGGTACAGTGGCTGAGGTGAGAGAGTTGGTACAGTGGCTGAAGTGGGAGAGCGGGTACAGTGGCTGAGGTGAGGGAGCCGGTACAGTGGCTGAGGTAAGAGAGCCAGAACAGTGGCTGAGGTGAGGGAGCCGGTACAGTGGCTGAAGTCAGAGAGACGGTACAGTGGCTGAGGTGAGACGCAAGGATTATAAACCGATTCAGTGATAGCGCAAGTTCAAATCCTGACCTGGACTTGAAGTATTTACCAGTTAATGTTCACCTTGGCCTCTACTGGTTCTTCCTCTTACTTTGTCTGAATAAGTTGTGAGGTTCCCCGCACATAAACAAACAGTCTATGACGAATAGTCAAAGAATAATAAAAAAAATTTAGAAAGTAAAAATCTTATGCATAACAACTTAATTCAAGTATTGTAGAAAGGAAATATATATTATATATTAAAGTTAAAGTAAGGAAGGCGTAAGTAAAATAAGTTAACGCTTCACTTGTAGTACGTGAGCTTATATGTTGAACCGCAGATCATTTACAAATATAAGTAAGAATGTGAAGGAAGAGGAAGAATTGACGACACTGGAAACTGAGTATGCAATTAATTGGGAATTATATTTCAATCAAATGACGTTCTCAGGAAAGTGAATATTGCCAAAGTAATTGTTTAACAACAACTTTGACGTGTGTAGCAAAGACAAACAACATACTGTCAGTGAGTCATTGGGACCAAGACTGAGCTGTTACGAAATGCTAATTCTGATCTGGTTGGCTAGTGATCCTCAAGTCAAACACTGCCCCCGGGGGTGGTGAGGTGGCAGTGGGGCGGTCTATGTGGGGGCGGGAACCGGGGTGTGTAATTTGTACGTTTCCTGTTCACTGCCCCCAAACAATGACGATAATTCCAGCTTTGAAGCTCTGACTCCCTCTCGTCTCCCGGCCTACAGCTTTGTCCTATCCTAAACGTTGGGGTGGAATAGTTTGAGCCTCTCTGTTGTTCCCATCTGACTTGTGACAGGACAATCTTTCCTTCTACTCAGTTGGTGGAGAAAATCTTCAGACATTAGATGGTGGAAAGTTCATAAGATAGATTCCTCTTATAAAATATGTTCTATTAGTCTTATGAAAAGTACTCTTCCTAATTGAGTTAAAGCTACTGATTTGTTTTGATGGTTTTAATGTGTGGTAGTAATAAAATAAACATCTAATTTCCTTATTCCGTTCTTTTTCAAAATATTTGAGTTTTATGATATATTAGTCTTAGGAAGTGCTTTAACTTTCTTTACAACATATTTCATAACACAATAACTTTGGTAACTGTAATAAAATTCATGACTTACTTGAAAATGCACAAAATCCATGGCATGGTATATAATGGCACTCTGTCTTATTTTAACTGTACTTAAGGGCAGAGTATTGAGATTGTAGACGATAGATTCCGTGTTCTCAGACCCTTTGGTATCTACACAGCATCCTCTCAAAGGTTGCGACAAGTTTGGACCTGGTAGTTGGTGGCCAGCATACTAAGGACCAGTTAGTCTTGTCCGTTAGCCTATACTACGTGGTTAAGATTTACGATAATCTTAATTGTCCCGTCTCTTGTAGATATTATAGTAGAAAGAGCAAATTTAATTTTATAAAAACTGAATACTATTACATGATAGGTTAACAAAACATACAATGGATATTAATAGTGCTGCCGAATATTCCTGATATTTATTTTTTCTAAGAGTTTCATTCTTACAATTGAGCTGACCAACTAAATTACAAAACTGATATTTGTACATATAGGGTGACAGTATTTAACAGTGTTTAAAATCTGTTATACATTACCAATGAACAAAATAGTCACAAAACTACAACAATGAGTCGAGTAAAAGAGCAGTTGAATTTTTGGTACAAACTTTTTAATAATTTAATAATAAACATTTGTTACTGATTTAGTACAACATATATTAGGGCCTACATGTGAAATTTTCTGGAAAAGGCAATAAAAATAAAATTAAAAAAATACACAACGAAACATTACATGACATTTTTTATAACAGCTAAATAAACCTTGTCTAAATTGTAATTGTAAGTATTTGATAGAACTGAAAAGAATTATTGAACATTTCCCCTAATTTCTCGATGACGTTCAGCCTGAGAACAAATAACGATATTTTATCGCGTACATAAAAAGATATTATGCTTATCTACATAAATGTAGGTCTTCATATTATAACAGTTACGAACATTTAAATTTTCTTTATCATTAATTACACGAGGTTTGAGTAATTTGCCATACGAGAATGAAATTCTCCAAAGAAGACAAACAAGCTCAAGTACTCAAGAGGGTTTCAAAGTTGTAAAGAGACTTGCGAGCGTGGCGGAGCGGAAAGGGCTGTCTGTGCTGAAACTTGTGAACAGATTTGTCGAGTTACGCCCTGACAATTCTTACCTCCCCCTCCCCCCCATACAATCCAATGCTGACAACGAAACTTCCAAATTCAGTCTATGTAACTAAGTAAAAACGCTGGAAGACAAGTTTTACTAAACTACATTTTCCAATTAATTCATTAGTAAGACGCCGATCGTAGAGATATGGGCGAATATGAGAGGCGAATGAGGGTGGTTAGTGTAGATAAACGAGTGTAGTCATCGTTACTAAGGTCGACTGTTCCTCAGGAACAGTCCAATAGTCAGACCAACTAATAAATTATTTCAATATTTATTACTGACTTCCCCCATCTAAAAAAGAGCCATTTAGGGGCCAGTAACAGGGTTGGAAATAATTTTCTTGAATTCTTTGGGGTCGGTAATGTAGGGTTACAGTTGGAATAAATATTCCATATGAATTCGTTTGGTCGGGACAGATAGCGGCCCAGTATTCTGAAACACTCAGTGTATATACTTTTTTGTACATGCATATTTACTAGTCTTATGAATGACAAATAAGTCGATTTATCACTGTCCTGAAGTACGTGGCCAGACAGATATCAGCAATTTAATCAGCCACAGAGAAGAAAGAATCAGAAGTCACATCCAATAGTAGCCTACGCTAAATGTGTATCGAGTAGTTATTTCTCCAATTTATTATGGCGATGACAGGGCTCCAGTATTTTTCAGCCCCTTCTTTATTCCCCCAAATCCTCAAAGATAAACGTAGTGATTATTATTACAGATGTATAAAGATGTACATCAGTTGCTATCTACTTATAATTGCCAACGAGAAGTTCGCCGCGGCCCTTAGAAACTGCTCTGTATCTCTTTCTCTATGCATCAGCAAAGAAATAGTTTGCCGCAGTTTTGTGAACGTGACTTTAGTGTTGTTACAAATTGTTCAACGGTGACAAACGACATCTGGATAATACAATGATCTGTAATTACTGACAGTTGACACAGGTGTGTGACACCTGACTGACACTCTAGCTGACATCTTTATCACACTTCGGAGACGTCAAGTATTTGGTAAATGATTTTGTGTGATCTTCAGTTGACAGACGCAAGTTATTGGGACGTATTCAGTAGGCAGTGAACAACGATTTTGGGAAACTGTTAAAGTCCACCTAAATGATTGAAATATTGTACACTATTTAAAAGAAAGGGCTGGAGAAATTCTGGTGACGTACCACATACTACTAGATGGGCTTTCTTCATAATAACAACGTTAAATTTTCTCAGATAAAGATAAAATTTACGTCCACTGACAGTCCTTTAAAGTTTATGTTAATCAGCCGGTTTTAACCATTGATAAGTTAACAAAATCTTGAATAAATGCTTGGTGTTGATTGTTTTCCCAGTTCAAAGGAGTTTTAATTTCAACTCATTTTTGGCTAGAACAAATTTGAATACGCATATAACAAAACTATAAAGTACAAAACATTTTTTAAAAAATGCTAAAAAATAAACATTCCCTAATACTTACACGCGCGCGCGCGCGCGCGCACACACACACACACACACACACACACACACACACACACACACACAATTTTACGATTTTAAGTAATTATACCGATCAAAAATTATACTTTATCGAACAAAATAATACAAAAAAATTAAATTATCAAATTATCTATGGAAAAAATAAAGTTGTTGTGAAAACGTAGGAAATATGGAAACGCTTTCACAACAACTTTATTTTTTCTATAGATAATTTGATAGTTTATTATTTTTTTTGTTTATTTTGTTCCATAAAGTATGATTTTTGATCAGAATAATTTACTTAAAATGGTTAAATACCAGAGAAATAATATTGTTCAAATTAGTTAATTTGAAATTCAAATGACCACTACTCTGGAAAGAATACACCTTTCGAAGTGAAGTTTGCGGCAAATAATTTCTATTGAATAGACCTTAAATTTGATACCAAACTCGACGTAGGCTTACATTAAAGATTTTCGTTCACCTCCACGTGAGCCGTCCCCCTGAAAAGATTAAATGTCGGTAATGGCGTCAAAAAGTATGTTCGTTGTAACAAGATTTATCTTTTATTAGTGAAGTCATAGAAAAGTTGTGAAATCGTTTCCATATTTTTTTCCAGTCTGATCAATTATAAAAGTAACAAAAGAAAATTAAATCAAAATATTTTGTACCTATAAGAAATTAACTATGAAATGTTACCAATCTTTTAATGTTATATTTAATAAGAGATTGAAGTTATATATATCTCGTACACGTACTAGACAGTAGAATCAAAGTGTGAAATCCTGGATCGGCCGCATTCGCGGGCTGGTGTCCCATATTTCCACCGCTGAAGTGTTTATATCGCTTCTAAGGCGTATTCCTCTAATATATTGCTGGGCTGCATGGTATTTATTTGATTCTATAAAACCCGCGTTGGGCAGCCAACCCACTCCCGTAATAAATCCGGAACCCATTGTCCCTTGGGAAGATTAATAGTGTCAACGCCCAGGACCGGGCTTCCGACACCCCCCACCCACTCCAGTCGACGCCATATATCTTCCAGCGTATTGAAACTATCATTTTAGGGGGAAACGAATTGCTCAAAAAATATTTGTTAGATTTATGGTGGCTGTGTTAAATTTATTTGTGCGGACTCCTCCAGGACTCGCTGGGCCGCAGGAGTTGTCTTCACACGTGAAGTGTCCATCCCCCGCGTATACTGAATTACAAATAGTACATTCAAACACGAAGAAATATCCACACGGCTTTGATTTAAAAAATAATTTTCGAAATGTTTCATGGGGTACAAAATTAGAAGTCTTGTTGGAGTTCGTCGCTGTAAATAAACATTTTGTCAGTTCCATCCTTGATTATATACACCTACAATAGATAAACCATATAATAGGAATATTTGTGCCTGTAATTTGGTTAGTTGGTGAGGCCCGCAACCACTGCATTACATTTACATGGAACTACAAAAACATCTGATATTTTGAGACTCAAAATTTAACATTGGATGGGAGATCTATTTGTATATAAAATCAATGGGTCCATCTAAAAATACTTATTTCTTACGTTCTATCCGACATTTTATTTTGTGATTGTGACTGAAAGAATAATAGCTGATACCTTAAATAGAATACAGTAAATTGTGGGCTTACGTTGTATTGTAATACTAAAAGAGGTAATTTAAAGTAGAATAGCATAAACTGTATTGTAAGGGACAAAATAAAAAGAATACATTAGCAAACAGAGAACTAAATTCGCCCTATACATAATTTTTTGTCAATTCTTGAAAACTAAAATACTGTAAAATATAAAAATAACAGTAATATATAATAACTAACTTTCAAATTTGAAACTTTAGTTCTGTAATAATAAAACGTATTAATTATATTATCCTTTCAACAAAATAAAATGTTGCACCTTAAAATTGGCATCCTAATAGGTCAATAGACACAACATTTAAAGTAACCACACGCTGAGTCAGACTACTCGTATACTTAAATGTAGAAAAAAGTAAAAGACAATTTAAACTAAAACCCTATTTTTGAAATAAAGTGGAGAAACTGTGTTATAATGGTGGGACTATTAGGAACTGTATAGTAGTCTTTTTATATCAAAATATTTGGCATTAAGTCATGTAATTGGCAGACGTACGAAGTTTTAGAATAGCTTACTTATACAAAAAAGAAGTTCGCATGAAAATGACTGAATTATCTGTAATCAACAAATATCTATCTTAGTTTTTTAACAAATGTTTGTTAAGTATTTTTTACATCGTTAGGTAATGCTCTAGTAAATTCAAGACTTCAGTATGGAGTTGTGTGCTGGGGTGAGACTTTTAAATATTTAATAGAGAGATTAAGAGTGGTGCAGAATCATTTTATGAGAATAATTACACACAAGAGAATACGAGACAGCTCATTTCCGATTTTCGTTCAATTGAAAATATTACCATTACAACATTTGTTTGTTTTTAAAGTCCTCAGACTTTTTTACACTAAAAGTGGTAATTTGGGTACAACGGACCTAAATTACGGTACCAGAAGCATAGTCCGGAGAATGTTTAGAACTCCTAAGATTAACAAGTCCGTATTGAAGCATTCATTTCTGTTTAATGGTCCAAAATGTTTCAACAAGTTGCCTTTTGAAATTAAAATTTCAGTTAACGTTAGAAAATTTTGTAGTAATTTAAAAGCTTTTCTATTACTAAATGAAAATTGTAACTTATTCTACAGTTAAAAATGAAGATGTGTTCTCTGTTTATTTGTGTTTTATAGTTGTATTGTAATGGTATTATGTATTTTGGTTTTATTTTTGGTAAAATATTGTAATAATTGAAATAAGAAATTGTAAATATTTTTATACTAGGCTGAAGTGAATTGTTTGTGTTTATTAGTATTGTAGTGAAGTGCATCAGTTGTGAATTGCAGTGAAGGTACGGTCTTGCATAGCAGGTCCTGTTATGTGCCTTATCAGTGTTAGGTGTAGACGCCACGGAGAGCAGCCCGGCTGATAACATGCTACTATAATCTGGACTCTGACAAGAAACCTGTTTTATTTTGTTGCATATACTGACCACACTACTCGTAAAAGTGGTCAGTCAATTCCGGGTTGTTTTATTATTATAACTTTGTACTGATTATGATGGAATAAATTCATTTATTCATTTATTCAGGTAATAAATTAGGTTTATATAATAAAAAACACAAAACAGTGGTATTGAGTATTTTCAAGTTTCGTTCAGCATAGAATCCGAAACGTGCCGCTTTTCTATACTTGTGAGCTTGTCAGTCGATAACAATCATTGGCATATTTTTATTTATTTTTCACAGGAAAATTACGTCTTTTGTAGAAATTTTTTGTCATAATTCTATACATGAGAATGCGTTTGAAATCACCGTATAACCTCCCTTACAAACATCTCCAAAGTTATAAAGTTATCCTTATTTTCAGAGCTTTATTTATAATTTTTTTTTGACTTTAATCATTTGAATTTTGGATTGATCTTTTTATCAGCTGTTCCATTTATTTAATTTACAACAGAATATTTTTAATGGTTTAGATTCAGGCAATTTGAAATGTATATTTTAAACGTCCAGACAAATCCTAAATATTAGGGGTTTGATGCCTAATACCCCTAATAATCAGTGAAATACGGTTATCAACGAATAGTAAATAAAATTGTTCTCTAAATAAGTCTCGACCAGTGTTTTCGAAAGTCTGTAATAATTTAAAGTGTTAATTAAAATAAAAAAAATAACATCTTCACCTTAGTAACGTAATACTATTGGTATACTTCCTTGCCGTTGTCAGGTCCAACTTGTTAGTATTATAAAGAGTAAATAGTAAGCAAGACATATATGTTAAGGGACAAGAAATATGGTTGATTTCATTCAATCAATCTGAACATTTCTGAACTATAGGGTCACGTTTTAAGTAACCCAGTTTGTTGTGCACTCTACGTTGAGTTATGTACGTTCTTTATTTGATATAATTAAAATATTGTGATATTTTTTTTTAATAAATAGGATTATTAATTTCATAACCGATAACAAAAAAGTGTAATCTTCTTTTTTATCGTTTTTAAAAGTAATAGAAAAATACTTATTTAAATCCTGAGTACGTGTAAATACCAGCCACAAAGCGTTTCAAAGTACTAAAGCACAAAATGTAGAACACCTTGATGTAGGATATTTTAGAATTTAATTTTTGGACGTAAAAATGGTAATTTTGTTATATTCCCTTTTGACTTAACGAGACACGCTTTGTGTTTCTGAGAACAGATATTTGTCAGATTTGGCCAAGAGACAGAAGTGTGCCGAAAACGTGCTCCTGAACGACCCCCTACTAAAACTCCCATTAAACAGCTGCGCTTGTTTTAGCGATAGGACCACAGCCGTTTAGCACAGTATGAGTTATAGGGCTCCATTACGGGCAGTTGGCGATATACGATCTTCAAGAAAACAGTAACGAGGGCGGGCTGCTTTGGTAGATTTTTTACGGTGTAGTAGGGCGGCTCGACCCGTGACCCTGGGGAACTCACCTGTCCCACCCTCCCACCATTGATCACCCTGACTGACAAAAAACATATCTTTGTTGCATGAACTCTTAACATTTGGTAAGTCAGGCTCGATCTTAAGATCGAAGAAAAAAATGCCCCGATGTTTCTTATGAAAATATTTCTTTATAGGGCTAAGATCACAAAACTGATGTTTTATTAAGACAGGTTTTAAGACAGAAAAGTCGAATTTCGGTTATAGAATTGTTTTTGATAAAGGAAAAGCTTCTTATCTCATGAATAGACATTTTTTAACTGTGCAAATAGAACGTTTTGAGTCTACAAGTACAAACGGAGAAATCAAGCTATGTTGTCCTCGGAGCTATATTTCTCCAATATGTCATGCGATGGCAGGGCCAGCAACTTGTCAGTCCCTCCCTTTTTTGCCACCAAAATCCTCAAGGACAAACGTAGTAATTATTACTACAGATGTATATTAGTTGAAATGTACTTATAACTGCTATTTTGGCGGTTCCTGCGGCCGTAAGGAAACGACTTCTGTTTTTTTCTTGTCTGTCCATTATATAATAAATAAATGATAATAATCAACAGCAGACATTCACAATTTACTATTTAAAGTGTCCATTTGTCCAAAAATCCCAATTCCGTTTCATATGACCTTTGACATAATGACATCCTCGACGTCCAGTCTCAGACGGACGTAGCAACATTATACATCCATTACCACGATTTACCCGACAGGCTGTGACACAACTCACGACTCCACGGGGCTGGGAGGATGGACAAGCCTTGATTGAGTGACGTCATCAACGCCTCATTTAGTAATGGATGACTTTTAAAAGTGGTCATAAAGAATGAGTGGAACGTTATGTCTTGGTTTTAAACACACCTCCTAAACATCAAGAAAATGTTGTCACTAGCTGATTTACTTTGATATTCACAGAGGAAATCTACATGCACAGTGCTGCAAGAAATCTAGTGTAATTTACTGAGGTATATACATAGAATTTTGTATTTGAATGTAGTTACGTACTAGAACTGCATAGTGATAAACTTTGATATGCACATAGAATACATAGACAGTGTTACTAGAAGTTCAGAGTGATTTGCTTTGGCAATCTCTGTGTCTAAACGTCAGTGGCACCGATGAAGAACGTCTGGTTGTCTTGTGAATAACGTAGGTAGCACCTTGACGCGGTTGTCACCGGAAAATATAGATCCCATATGTGTTTATGTTTTCATTACTCGCTTTTTCATTACTATTATTGTATGTATCAATCTACACAGAATAAAACAATAATAGCAACTTTTGTATACAACCATATCTCTTTATCAGATGACTTGACTGGGACCTTCTCCTATATGATAGTTGCAGAATTGAATGACGCGGCCAATTGCTTTACCCTGGATCGCAGGCGTTCTACAGGCCGTATAGTAGCGGGCACACCCCTGCCCGCTAAATGTCTTAAATTGATACACACCCCTGCCCGCTAATACTTTTTTTTAAATTGATACATTGTTTAACAAATCGCTGAATGTTATTTAATTAATTTGTGAAATTCAACCTTGTACAACTTTACTACTTATTTTTCGCCTGAACATTTTTCTATCTATATTATTATATCGTGTCGTGAAAAAACTCCATATTCTACCATGTTAAAGAACACGTCATGTTAGCATAACAATTTAATATTATAACACTACTTAAAAATAACTTGCTGTGTTTATCAAGGAACATTACGTGAACATTATAGTTCCACATAAACATACAACAAGGGTTTACAGTTGAAATACACATAAGTGCTTTATTTTACTTCGAAAGAAAACGTTTTGTACGTTTATAAAAAATAGAAAACTGTAAAATATTAGTTTGTGTTTAATATTAAATGTGTACTACATACATTCGTTAGGTCACATATGTTAGTTGTCGTAATAAACATTAAAACGCCTTCATTATTTTAGATACTACATGTGACGCATGGCTGTACGCTGGACGAATCCGCGTTCATTCAAGTACATAACTATCAGTACGAACTAGAAGCCCTGGACAAACAATGGTGGAAATTACGGGTCGAGTGTAAAGTGATCGATCAACATCCAAGGGCATCGACCAGAGAGAATCGTGTCGTTGTCGACTGGTAAGTATCTATCATCGAAATTCGTCACATAGTCTTCAGGTGACCGACGCAGTTCGTCAGGCTAGCATTGACATGAGCATTGAATAATTTGTTTCGGAATTGTTACAAATATGGTTAATCATACTTCATTAATCACCAGACTCAAAACACTGTTTACTGTCAGACCAGAACATAATTTGGCCTTGCATTTTTGTCATATTTGTTTTATATATAAATGCCGGTGATAATATTCGGTTTTGTATTCTTTTTAGATATAACGTTGTTATAAGAAAGTGGTTCAAACCTTTCTGA
This sequence comes from Stictocephala bisonia, assembly GCA_035578905.1. NCBI lineage: Eukaryota > Metazoa > Arthropoda > Insecta > Hemiptera > Membracidae > Stictocephala > Stictocephala bisonia. The sequence continues at coordinate 86,528 of JAQJVL010000163.1, read as the reverse complement.
CCAAATGTTCTTGGCCATCCCGGATTGACCTGCAAGACTTTGTATGGAAGGCAGAAAAGTTAACCAACCAATAGATTAGCATGGTTTCTAATTCAAAGGGCATTTTTTTAAACTTATCCATTAAGGGTTTCAGAAAAATAATTTCAAAAATTCAATCTAAATTGTTAAAAATGAAAACGTTAAAATAATCTATAAATGTATCAACACGTAAACTCCAATGCTGTGCTATATATGTAGCATTATCACAACCAATTGTGTTAAAATGTTTATAAATACTGCCAAATAATTGTACGAAAAGCTTAAGTAATATTTTAAGAACTTTAAACTCTCTTTTACACCATTTAACAAGGTTTAACAAGGTTTTTTACACCAAAAAACTAACAATTAGCATTGTTAGTTTTTTGCAGGTGATTTTAAATTTCATTTACATAAAGAAAATAATTCCACATTGAGATTTAGATCTCTAATGGAATCTTATGATTTAACTGCATCTATATCTCAAGCAACTAGGCATACTAAATATTATAATAATTGTATTGATAACATTTATGTAAATATCCCTTTAGAAAGTTGTAAAACAATAGTTATAGATACAAACATTTCCGATCATTTACATAAAATATTATTAGAAAATTGTTACAACATACCTAAATATAATTCAGCTATGAAAAGGAAAAGGTGTTTCAATGGAAAAAATATTGCACTGTTTAATAATAGCAAATAAAAACTGGGAATCCGTCTATAATGTAAATAATGATCCAAATATATTGTATAAAAATGTTCTTTCCACTTTTATGTATCACTAGCATTCCCACGAGTTCACTGTATAGACAAAGATCGTTGTAGAAAAACTGTGCAACTCGTGGCATTATACTATCAAGTAGACTGAAAAGAGAATTAAATAGATTAGTAAATTATTCAATAACGTAAACTTATAAATTATGTTTAAACAATATAAATGTATCTTTAAGAGAGTTGTACAAACTGTCAAAACGAAATTTTACTGTGAACAAATACAAAATTCTGTTAACAAATCAAAAGGTGCTTGGTCTGTGGTTATGATGGAAACTAATGTAAGAAACAAGATTTTGAAATTGACTCAATTAAAATAACAAAACATGTATTAAAACACCCAACAGAAATTGTAAAGTATTTTAAAGATTTTTCTTAAATACCAGTAGCAATTAAATTTAGTACAACATCTAGACAAAGCTAAAGAATTTATGAATAGAGCCAAAAGAGGTCACAACAAAGAAATAAACAAGTTTAAACTGTTTAATCCGAAATAAATCGTATCCATTATAAAAAATATTAAAAGTTTTAAATCTAACGTTTGGGATTGCATTCCTTGAATTCTCATAAAATCCTGTAAAGAGAACTTAAGTTCACCTATCTCATATATTATCAATTCAGTCCTAATTAAAGGAGTTTTTCCAGGTCTTCTTAAATATAATTTACTGCGTCCAACTCATAAAAAGTTGGTAAGGAGTTGACTGGAAATTTTCGACCAATATCTTTGTTGCCAGTGATATCAAAAGTCTTTGAGAAAACTATTTTCAATAGACTTGATTCACATTTGTTAGAAAATAACATTCCTAATAAAAATCAGTTTGGATTTAAAAAAGGGTCAAACACAACGAATGCTACATTTTCTGTCACTAATGAGGTGGTGGATGCTATTGACAGATCCCAGTGTGCCGTCGTCCTCTTCTGCGATCTGCCAAAGGCATTCATTCAACTGTGTTAATTACGAACTTTTACTGCACAAACTAGAATATTATGGACTCAGGGTAGATGTATTAAACTTACTAGTATCATATTTAAGCAACAGGAAAATAGTATTATTAAATAATTCAAACGTTTATTCAAAATTTAAATTTGTAGCTGAAGGTGTGCTACAGGGATCTATAATTGGCCCTTTACTATTAATTATTTATGTAGATAGCCTAATGTTTAAATTCAGCATTTTAATTCAAAATTAATCATGCATGCAAATTATACTACTGCATTTATCAAAAATAATTATCTACAAGTATTAAAAAATCAATTACTGAATGACTATAGAATAATCTGTGAATGGTTCAAGGCCAATAATTTAAAGCTAAATCAAACATATACTCAATCAATTAATTTTCATTCAAATAATATTAACTGGCCAAAAATTAGCTAATCTACTCAATGGCATATTCTCGCAAGTGTTCAGCCTTGTATTCTGTTAGGAGTAAAAATTGACCAGCTTGAATATAAACTCAATAAAGCGTTTTATACTGTATTACTTCAACTTGGTCTAAAATTGTATATAAAAGAACACAAAAAATTGTTCATTTTGCTTACTAACAGTCAAACATTGCTTGTGGCATTGACTTTGGAGTAATGCTGTAATTGGTAAAAAAATATTTTTTATCAAAAAATGGGAAATTTCAAGGGTTTGTCCAAGGATGCCTTGTAGAACATTATTTAATAAGCATCAAATTTTACCAATTCCCTCTATGTAAGCCTATATATTTCATATGTTATAGTTTGAAATGAAACATGTAGAGATATTTGATACAAACAAGACTAGCAATCTGGCTACGACCAGTTTACAGCTGCTCGATGCGCTACAGTTCACAGACAGTTCTCACACTACGAGAAATTTGTTAACACGCTTTAGCGAGGGGGTGAGCTATCTGGGTAGACTTAGCTGTGCTACAACTGTTCAACAACATTTTATATTTTTATTTTTCATAAAATCATTACTCTACACACCGAAACTACTAGAGTACTTTCTACTACTTTCTTACTACTAGATTACACTCTACAAAGTAATTACTTCTAACCAGTGAATAGGATTCATTATTCATTTCTAAGACGTCGATCGTAGAGGTATGGGCGAATGAGAGTGATGAGTAGATGAACGAGTTTAGTCATACTTACTAAGGTGACTGTTAGACTGACAACTGACCCAGAAAGAACTATTTACCATCAACATGCTGTGTACATTACTTTTAATCAACTCTTAAGCACAAATATAATAATGATTTATTGTTATAATAAATTATAATGAGACCCAGACACAACTAATTGTGTATTTTAGGGCGAATGTGAATGATGAAATGAGTGTAGGATGAGTGAGGATGGCCTGTGTAGTCTGGTTACTAACTGAGTTCGCCTTATGTCACTCTCTGTAGCTAAGTTTCACGCCGAAGATGCGCTCTATACCTGAACAATTAGTCTGTGCTCACGGCCAGTAACAGCTGGTCATAGGCGAGGAGTGAAGAGAGGGCTCTTTTATGAAAACATTGGTCTAATCAAACAGTTGTCTTGAAGAAGTGTTGAATATCTATTATTACTATCAGCTGATGTTTGTTATTGTAATATTTGTTAATAATATGGTCGGTAGCAAAAATGCCGCGCGCACAGACTAATCACTTTGGTAACTGTGACGTCACATGGGTGAATCAGCTGGTTTGATTAAAAACTATGACTTCCAGTAATTAATTATTTTAGTTGAATTGCAAGTAAGCTATTTACCACAAACTATATTGAATTATGAAATCATGGCAATTATAACAAGTAGTTTATTTATTACTGTTTATTTTGTGTTTGTTGTTACAGTTCCTGAGTGGCGTCATGCTTGATGCACGTGATAACAACAATCTTTTCTAGTTAGCATAGATACAACTGGCAATTTATTGAAAATAGTTACTTGCAGAGTTATTGGGTACTTCAAGCATAAACAAGTGTCCTTATAATTTAAGAACAGGATCGCCCTCTCTTAATAAAAAGTTATATACAGGGTGTCCCTGAACTGTCTGATAAGTTATATACAGGGTGTCCCTGAACTGTCTGATAAGTTATATACAGGGTGTCCCTGAACTGTCTGATGAGTTATTTTGGTTATTGTTTCTGGTTAGTTTATAATCACAAATATCATATTTTAAGTGTCCAAAACATCTCGGTTAGACTTGCAGCCGCCATTTTCATACTTTTAAAGGTGTATCTCAAAAACAAAAAAGTGTTTAAGCTGGAATTTGTAAGATCATTTATAACATAAACATCCATTTCAACAAAACTTATTAGTTTTCCTAAACCAAAAGTTTCAAAATGGCGGCACTTAAAATTTTTATTTCTAAATTATTCATGAACCAATAGTTACATTAAATAATTTTTGTTTAGAACATTCAATTACAAATTCAAAGATATAACTTTTTTAAAAATAGAATGAAAAATAACAAATAAAAGAAAATTTATGTAACAGTATGTGCAGTGCAATTTGCCAGTACAATTTGCAACAGCAGATAATAATAAAGTAATTTGTGATATTCTTAAATCAGATGTTTACATAAACTTTATTGTTGTATAGTCAGCTGATTTAAGACTATCACAAAGTACATTATTATGATCAGCTGTTACATGTGTGTTGCAAATTGTACTGGCATATTGCACTGTACATACTATCACATAAATGATCTTTTCTTTGTTATTTTTCATTCGATTTTTAAAAACGTTATATCATTGGATTTGTAATTGAATTGCTAAAAAAATTTGTATGTCATTTTTAATTTAATTATTAGCTTATGAGTTATTTAGACTTTAACATTTTCAAATGTCACTATTTTGAAACTTTTGATACTGGCAACCAACAATTTTTCTCAAAATGGATGTTTATGTTATAAAGACCAGCTTAATACAGCTTTTTGTTTTTGAGGTATAGATTTAAAAGTAAAAAAGGCTGCAAGGTTAACCGAGATGTTTTGGACACTTTAAATATGATATTTGTGATTCTAAATGAACCAGAAACAATAACCAAGAGATAATTAATAAACCCTCCCCCTCCCAATAAAATTAAAGTGTCAATCCTAATGTATAAACTCCACGTAAATGGTAACTGAAAATTAATCGACTACATTTACCTTATATCTTGGAGATTAGACTGTAAATTTGATCTTACAGCCATCGATCTATACCACAACAACTAGATGTTTGAGTAGTATACATCGAACTATTGTATTCCTTTTTGGGGTCTTTTTCTCTTTGGTTAGGATGACCCTAATGCCCTAACATCATGACTTACACATCTCTGTAAGTCATAATTTTGTTTATTTATATTTTTTATATTATTATGATACATCACATTATAACGTTCTATTGTAACGAGTGACAAATGACAATAGTTTAAGCCTTCAGTGTAAATATGCACATACATTTATTCAGTATGTATAGTAAATAATAAATACACATTATTAGTACTGTACCATATTCTGAGTAAGAAGGGTTTTAAAATTGCATTGTAAATTGAAGAACAGGCATCCATAATTTGATTTCTTTAATGTCAAATGTTTTGCTAATTTACTTTGTCCATTAGTGATGTTTCGTGATTTTGTTTATTAAAAGTAAAAGATGTTTACTTACAAATTGGCTTTTTGTATCGCGCTGTTTATGTAAAGTTAACATAATATAATAATTACACGCACGCATACATCTCTATCCACCGTGTCTTGGCTAAGAGCACGAGATTTAGTAATCATTACATTTTATCTTTCATGATACTAAATATATAAAAATATCAATAACATGTTGTACACAATGAAAGGGGTTTTTACTTTAATAGAGTAGTTTTAACCAACTGAAATGTAACAGTTAAAGTTCAAGATCGTCTTATTTTACGAAATTAGGGTTAAGAAGCCCTCTCTAACACTTAACCTAGGAACCGCACCACTACCAGTGACCGGGCAGGCGGGCTGCGTGCAATGATGGGGTCGCAAAGACCACCACCCATTCAAGGAACAGTCACGCTCGATATTGCTTAGTTATCTTGCGATAATGTCGGAACCCTCCGGTCAAGGCCACCAGCAACAAATGTACTACTATTTGTTGTAACTAATTTGTTTTGGTGACATACAACAAACAATTTTATTTATGAGATATATTATAATTTACAATTTCCTATTGCTAGACCTAAGGGAAATGTAACTTGTGTTCCTGTGGCGTTGTTATACCCAGTCTGTGACTGCCTTAATTACTGATATGTGATATGTGACAATATTTAATAAATGTGATTTAAAAATTATTTTTATTTAGCAAATTACGACAGTATTTATTACCTTAGTATTATGAATTAGGCCTAACAATTTTACTTTTCTAATAACTTTGAATCGAACAAAAGGAAAGACCGGAAGTGTTGGTGTACTCCGCTCGCTGGGTGACTGCCGTTATTGAGTTACGCATTGCTGAGTAAGCTCTAATTCTATCACAATTGCGTATTGTAGACGACCTCAGCCTGTAATTGTGTGGGCGGGGGTAGGTCTAGTGGGTGGGGAGTTGTGACAGGCCGACGCGTGACGCCACTTTATCCATCACCAAAGGGTTGATTTGTTGATCACAGACACGAGTGCAATAGAAATGATTCGACTAACCACCAACATTCGACTAACTATAGAAGTTGAACAGGTCAAAGAAAAATGACTATGTAAAGGGCCTATTCTTTGTACGTATTCTACGTAAATTTCAATTTGTATTTTTTTAATTACAAATTAAAAAACATATTTTTTTCGTTTGTACGTAAAAAACATACGTAAATTTCAATTTGTATTTTTAATTACAAATTAAAAAACATATTTTTTTCTCCGTGGACATATTTTTAATTTTGAAAGACATTTAAGAAACTTAGCTAACTATAAATTACTTCTTAAAATATTTATTGAAACTGTCCACACCTTACAAACCAATCAAATATTATGATTAAACAAATAAAATAATATAGTTAAAATGAGAAAAGTACGACAGCTAAAAAATGAACAAAAATTAATAAACCATTAAGTCGTTTGGTTAATCTCATTAGGTTGGGTCTCTTTAGGTAAACACCAGAAATGGACAGGTGGCCATGTACAATTTTTTAGCAATTATCATTATTACGTATATAAATTTATAAATTGCAAATTTTGACGAGTTTATTATTATACTTTTATATCCCATGACACGTGAAGAATGTAATGAGTTGTCCTATGACACTTCTGATGACGTGAAGAATGTAACGAGTTGTCCTATGACAACTTCTGGTGACGTGAAGAATGTAATGAGTTGTCCTATGACACTTCTGGTGACGTGAAGAATGTGACGAGTTGTCCTATGACAACTTCTGGTGACGTGAAGAATGTAATGAGTTGTCCTATGACACTTCTGGTGACGTGAAGAATGTAACGAGTTGTCCTATGACAACTTCTGGTGACGTGAAGAATGTAATGAGTTGTCCTATGACACTTCGGGTAACGTGAAGAGTGTAATGAGTTGTCCTATGACACTTCGGGTAACGTGAAGAATGTAACGAGTTGTCCTATGACACTTCGGTAACGTGAAGAGTGTAATGAGTTGTCCTATGACACTTCGGGTAACGTGAAGAGTGTAACGAGTTGTCCTATGACACTTCGGGTAACGTGAGGAATGTAACGAGTTGTCCTATGACACTTCGGGTAAAGTGAAGAATGTAACGAGTTGTCCTATGACACTTCGGGTAACGTGAAGAATGTAACGAGTTGTCCTATGACACTTCGGGTAACGTGAAGAATGTAACAAGTTGTCCTATGACACTTCGGGTAACGTGAAGAGTGTAACGAGTTGTCCTATGACACTTCGGGTAACGTGAAGAATGTAACTAGTTGTCCTATGACACTTCGGGTAACGTGAAGAATGTAACGAGTTGTCCTATGACACTTCGGGTAACGTGAAGAATGTAACGAACGAGATGTCCTATGACACTTCGGGTAACGTGAAGAATGTAACGAGATGTCCTATGACACTTCGGGTAACGTGAAGAATGTAACGAGTTGTCCTATGACATTTCGGGTAACGTGAAGAGTGTAACGAGTTGTCCTATGACACTTCGGGTAACGTGAAGAATGTAACGAGTTGTCCTATGACACTTCGGGTAACGTGAAGAGTGTAATGAGTTGTCCTATGACACTTCTGGTAACGTGAAGAATGTAACGAGTTGTCCTATGACACTTCGGGTAACGTGAAGTGTGTAATGAGTTGTCCTATGACACTTCTGATGACGTGAAGAATGTAACGAGTTGTCCTATGACACTTCGGGTAACGTGAAGAATGTAACGAGTTGTCCTATGACACTTCGGGTAACGTGAAGAATGTAACGAGTTGTCCTATGACACTTCGGGTAACGTGAAGAATGTAATGAGTTGTCCTATGACACTTCGGGTAACGTGAAGAATGTAACGAGTTGTCCTATGACACTTCGGTAACGTGAAGAGTGTAATGAGTTGTCCTATGACACTTCGGGTAACGTGAAGAGTGTAACGAGTTGTCCTATGACACTTCGGGTAACGTGAGGAATGTAACGAGTTGTCCTATGACACTTCGGGTAAAGTGAAGAATGTAACGAGTTGTCCTATGACACTTCGGGTAACGTGAAGAATGTAACGAGTTTTCCTATGACACTTCGGGTAACGTGAAGAATGTAACAAGTTGTCCTATGACACTTCGGGTAACGTGAAGAGTGTAACGAGTTGTCCTATGACACTTCGGGTAACGTGAAGAATGTAACTAGTTGTCCTATGACACTTCGGGTAACGTGAAGAATGTAACGAGTTGTCCTATGACACTTCGGGTAACGTGAAGAATGTAACGAGTTGTCCTATGACACTTCGGGTAACGTGAAGAATGTAACGAGATGTCCTATGACACTTCGGGTAACGTGAAGAGTGTAACGAGTTGTCCTATGACACTTCGGGTAACGTGAAGAATGTAACGAGTTGTCCTATGACACTTCGGGTAACGTGAAGAATGTAATGAGTTGTCCTATGACACTTCGGGTAACGTGAAGAATGTAACGAGTTGTCCTATGACACTTCGGGTAACGTGAAGTGTGTAATGAGTTGTCCTATGACACTTCTGATGACGTGAAGAATGTAACGAGTTGTCCTATGACACTTCGGGTAACGTGAAGTGTGTAATGAGTTGTCCTATGACACTTCTGATGACGTGAAGAATGTAACGAGTTGTCCTATGACACTTCGGGTAACGTGAAGAATGTAACGAGTTGTCCTATGACACTTCGGGTAACGTGAAGTGTGTAATGAGTTGTCCTATGACACTTCTGATGACGTGAAGAATGTAACGAGTTGTCCTATGACACTTCGGGTAACGTGAAGAATGTAACGAGTTGTCCTATGACACTTCGGGTAACGTGAAGAATGTAACGAGTTGTCCTATGACACTTCGGGTAACGTGAAGTGTGTAATGAGTTGTCCTATGACACTTCTGATGACGTGAAGAATGTAACGAGTTGTCCTATGACACTTCGGGTAACGTGAAGAATGTAACGAGTTGTCCTATGACACTTCGGGTAACGTGAAGAATGTAACGAGTTGTCCTATGACACTTCGGGTAACGTGAAGAGTGTAATGAGTTGTCCTATGACACTTCTGGTGACGTGAAGAGTGTAATGAGTTGTCCTATGACAACTTCTGGTGACGTGAAGAATGTAACGAGTTGTCCTATGACACTTCGGGTAAAGTGAAGAATGTAACGAGTTGTCCTATGACACTTCGGGTGACGTGAAGAATGTAACGAGTTGTCCTATGACACTTCTGGTAACGTGAAGAGTGTAATGAGTTGTCCTATGACAACTTCTGGTGACGTGAAGAATGTAACGAGCTGTCCTATGACACTTCTGGTAACGTGAAGAGTGTAATGAGTTGTCCTATGACACTTCTGATGACGTGAAGAATGTAACGAGTTGTCCTATGACAACTTCTGGTGACGTGAAGAATGTAACGAGTTGTCCTATGACACTTCTGATGACGTGAAGAGTGTAATGAGTTGTCCTATGAGACTTATGGTGACGTGAAGAATACAAGTACAAAATGCACAAATATTATGGTGATCGATTTCGTTGAACCGCGCTTACCTTCTTCAGACCAGAGGGTTTCACAAAGAAATTTGTTGTGAATACTCTGTTCAATGATAAATACATTGATCATTTTCAGATGTATACAGCAAAAGACTACAGTCAGGAATAAACCTGTAATTAATAATAACTATTACATAATATTAATAATAATAAAAGCATGATGCCCTTTATTATTATTATAATTAAAAAAAAAAAAACATACGTGGGTGTAATATTGGCTTTGCGGATAGCATGATTAAAATGCATTAAATAATTGTTCATTAAATTTACACTAAATAAATATCGTATTAACAATTTAGAATAACAACAATAAATATGTTAATAAGAAAAACACAGCATTAACCACAAAAAATATTAAAAACAATATAAAAACATAGTTAAAAATTGGAAATATATAACAATTTAGAGTTTACTAATGAACTATTGCAGTGAAAAGACATATATAAATAAATAAGTTAAAAGATAACATTGACACATCTATACCTATAAAAAGGAAATACCACTGACACATTTACTCATCGCTGTAACTAATAAAGTACTAAGCATACGAGGCTGAAATCTTGTAGAGTCAAAGGTCTTATGTTGTAGATGTGCTATAAGAAGGGATTTTTAAAAATGCTTAGTGAATCGAAGATGGCAACCCTTTTTACTGCCAAAAATTTTAAATGCCAACAACTGCGTTTCTCTAATTGGACTGTATTAGCTAAATGAACGATTCTACAGTAAAACTAACAACGTTTTCTGTGACTGATTTAAGACTATCTACAACTTTGCCTTATGACTTTTTGCTCCATTTCACCTCCTTCATCCTTAGGCAGAGATAGATTTTCAATCTATGCGTGTAAATCAAATTGGTTAATTTGCGGCCTCTAAGAGTAGACTTACAGATTTTTCTAGAATGTGAAACTTTATTATCTAGAAGAACATACTGTATTTAATGGGAAAATATACAATTAATCTGAACACATGTATAGCCAGATAATAGAACATGGCTAGAAACACGATATTTCACTGATTCACAGTCAATTAACGTACTTTGCGCCCTCTAAAAGTAGACTTACAGATTTTTCTAGACTATGAAACTTTGTTATCTAGGAGAACAAATCGTTTTCAATCGGAAAATTAACAATTTATTTTTAAAGCATGCATAGCCAGATCATAGGGCATGGTTAAACATGGCGAGAAACACGATATTTGATTGATTCAGAGTCAAATATAGTACTTTTTGCCCTCTAAAAGTAGACTTACAGATTTCTCTAAACTTTGAAATTTTTTACCCGAGAGAAAAAACTGATTTTAATCGAAACATTTACAATTTAATTTGACCAAATGCATAACCATTTCACAGAACATGGCTAAATATAGTGAGAAACCCGATATTTCACTGATTCAGAGTCAACTACAGTAATATAGGCTTTAAAAGCCATTTACAAAAATATACGTCCAATCGACTTGAAAATGTTGTTTTTGGTTGTTTTTTTATCGACTTTGTTTTTGAAAACAGTTGTTTAATATACCATCCAGTTTAGAACAGCTGAAGATATGAATAATTTACTACTCACTCAATTATTTTTAATTTTAAAAGTTTATCCTACCCCAATTTTATTAAATTTGTTTTTATTTAACAGCTGGTAATCAAATAAATAAATCAATTAATATACCTCCATAAGAATACCATAGAAATGTTGGAGGCCAGTGTGCCGGAATCCTGAGGTCTGAAAAGAAAATCCTTTTTTAGTGAGCCTCTAGAGGCTAAGATAAACATATGTATTTAGTTTGATTTACTTTAAGTAATTTTTTAATGTTGTTGAATTGTTGGAATCTTTACTTATATTTTGATAGCAACTCTTCAAACTCAATGTTATGACCGCCGAAGCGGGTGGGTTCAGCTAGTTAAGTTTTATATTGAAAATAATAAATAAATTAAACTATAACATTTTTATCACTTAAGTTACTAAAAGCTTGACTAGATTTTAATTTCCTTTACGGAAATGAAGTCGCTAACAGAATAAAAAGGATTTACTAAGATCCAACCATAACTTTTTTCAAAAACACCGTGTGTCTTTTTTTAATTAAAAAATTTTAATTTTTTTAAATTAAAATTTAAGTGTACATCAGAATACAATACATCAAGATGTATGCCAATATATTTAACCTCATTTTTAAGGGGATCTGGAGAAGTGGAAGTCGTGGAGTAAAGGTAACACGGCTTGGCTCTTCTTTTTGATTTTTGTGTAAAAACCGTCTGATGATTATCTGACCTAAACTACTCATTTTTTTCTATACGTGTTATAAATTTGTGTACTAATTCGTTAGTTACTTTGATTCTAGACAAAGACTGAAGAGTGAGTAGGCCTACCACACTGGTTCCCAGATCCGTACAAGCGTTTGGGAAGTGTTTCACTCCTAATGGAAAGAGAGGTGGTTATTTTGCGAGTAGGCCTACTTATGATCTCTTTTTTAATATACATATATATATATTATAAAGACAAAATTTTTTATGTTTATTAAGATCGATTTCGGTCTCGTAAGACCATCTCAGTTGTACATTAAGGTTATAAAAATACTTAATTGTAGAATAATTAATTCAGTTGATACTACACAAATTGAAATTAAAATGTAGAGTGATAAGTTGTAGATCTTGTTAAACTTTATAATTTTGCATCTTCATGATAGAATCGAACATAATATTTGAGTGAAATATTATTTGTTCATCTAGCAATAATGTATTTTCTTTTGTGTTTTTGTTTATGTAAAATTGTTCAATAGCATTTAGTTTTTTACTTTTAGGTCCAAAATGGATAATTTATAAATTGTCTTCTATTGATCAAGTATTATGGGTTTCTTGAATCAAATGTTCAGCAAACGTTGATAAATTGTTAAGTTTGTTTTTGGTATATGCTCTTCAAATCTTATATTAAGATAAGATTTAATATTACATATTACATTTTAAATATTACATTGGCCTTCATGTTTGGCCAATGTAATATTTAGGACAAGTTGAACATGTAATTTTATATATTCCTGAAATATTGTATTTATTTTAATTTTTTTTTGTTAATATCTCCATGATAGGTCATAAGAATGTAGTTAATTTTGTTAGTTTTAGAATTAAGAGTTTTTTGTTGTGTTTATTAATTAATTTACTGATTAAATTTGGCTGATATCCATTATCGACAGCAATTTGTTTGATAGTGTAGAGTTCTTCTTGGTAATCTTCTTCTGTAAGAGGTGTATTCAGTAGTCTATGAATCATCACTGTGGAAGGCTGCTAATTTGTGTGAAGTTGGATGATTGGATGTATTGTGAATTATTTATTTATTTATTCATAAGACGCCGATCGTCAAGATATGGGCGAATATGGATTTCGAATGAGTGTGATGAATGTAGATGAGCGAATCTAGTCATTGTTACAAACTAAGGCCGACTATTCCTTAGAAAGTGTCATTAATTAACAGCCCATGATTTGTTGATGTTGATTTACGGTAAATTTTGAATCGGTGTTTGTTATGTTATTTAGTTATAGTAAAAGAGAAGCTAACAAATAATGTTTTAAGTCCATATTTATGTGACAACTAATTTTAATGTTTTTAAAGCAATTCACGGTTACAATGAGAGCGTAGCTCGGAGCATTGAAAGAAACGTGCATATTTTTTATCTCTCGTCTTATTACTATACATATAAATGTAGGCCTACTGTAAATGCAAACTTTATAAGCCGCTAAGTCTTAAAAATGTGTTGTTGGAGCTTTTATAATAGGTACTTTATTATTTAGCTGTATCGCAAGTTGACGTTAAGTAAAAGTACACACCTAAAGCGTGGCACACTGCTTTTACACCAAGATAAAATTAGGAAAGAATTTGTTAATTGGTTAGTTCAAACAATTGTGTAGATCTATAAACAGCAGTAGGTCTCGCTCATCGGTTCCACCCAGAGTGCAATGTCGATAAACAGTGAAACCGTGTATAACTGTCACGTCAAATGTCATGAAGATCGGTTGGTCATGGAACGAAAAAACATAAAAAGTCAAACTGCAGATGAGTTAGAATAAGTTTCACTACACGAGGTCAATAAATGTCGGCTGACTCCGTTATCTTCATCAACATTTAAGATGTAATGTTGATGAAACAAAATTGATATTTGTTAATATAGTGTCGTTGCACTTGTACTGAAAGCGAAGATTTTCTACAATGGACTTTAAAATGTAGGGACTGCTTCGATGTAATTAGTTTATAAATGTGTTTGAATTATATAAATTAAATTACCTATAATAAGGAAAAGTTCAGTATAAGGTAACATCAGATAGAATGGTTCAGTTGTGTAGACTTTGTAGCATACATTACTTGAAGCTACCATCTCCGCCAGACCACTCCAGTTATGTGCTAGACTGTGAGTGGTTCAGTTATGTAGACCTTGATCTCCGCCAGACCACTACAGTTATGTGCTAGACTGTGAGTGGTTCAGTTATGTAGACCTTGTAGCATACGTTACTTGAAGCTACCATCTCCACCAGACCACTCCAGTTATGTGCTAGACTGTGAGTGGTTCAGTTATGTAGACCTTGTAGCATACGTTACTTGAAGCTACCATCTCCACCAGACCACTCCAGTTATGTGCTAGACTGTGAGTGGTTCAGTTATGTAGACCTTATAGCATACATTACTTGAAGCTACCATCTCCGCCAGACCACTCCAGTTATGTGCTAGACTGTGAGTGGATCAGTTAAGTATACCTTATAGCATACATTACTTGAAGTTACCATCTCCGTTAGACCACTCCAGTTATGTGCTAGACTGTGAGTGATTCAGTTAAGTAGACCTTATAGCATACATTACTTGAAGCTACCATCTCCGCCAGACCACTCCAGTTATGTCTAACGTTGTTCAGGTTTCCAGTTATGTGCTAGACTGTGAGTGGTTCAGTTATGTAGACCTTGATCTCCGCCAGACCACTACAGTTATGTGCTAGACTGTGAGTGGTTCAGTTATGTAGACCTTTTAGCATACGTTACTTGAAGCTACCATCTCCGCCAGACCACTCCAGTTATGTGATAGACTGTGAGTGGTTCAGTTATGTAGACCTCATAGCATACATTACTTGAAGCTACCATCTCCGCCAGACCACTCCAGTTATGTGCCAGACTGTTAGTGGTTCAGTTATGTAGACCTTGTAGCATACATTACTTGAAGCTACCATCTCCGCCAGACCACTCCAGTTATGTGCTAGACTGTGAGTGGTTCAGTTATGTAAACCTTGTAGCATACGTTACTTGAAGCTACCATCTCCGCCAGACCACTCCAGTTATGTGCTAGACTGTGAGTGGTTCAGTTATGTAGACCTTGTAGCATACATTACTTGAAGCAACCATATCCGCCAGACCACTCCAGTTATGTGCTAACTGTGAGTGATTTAGTTATGATTCTGTTCTAAAAAAAATAAGCTTATGATGAATTCATTCACAGATAATTTGGAAAACTAAAACTCTTCCAAGTCTTGGCAAGTACGATCAAAACCAACAAAATTTTCAACTCGTTATTTTTTAACCATTTTCCTTTTAATCATTTTACGTGTTTTATTAAGCTGAACATGAATATACTCGTACTGTATAATAGGGTTTGCAATAAAATTATATTTTCGGCCCTAAAATGTACTACTTACTTAATTAACAAATCTTATCCTGACCTATCCCAATCCTATTTTAAAATAAATAAAAATTCGTGAGTAAATTTTGTTAAAATCGAGTGTCTCTCTAGATAGCCTATATTTGTTTTTGTGGTTAGTCATTGGTTTTATTATCATTGTGCATATGGCCGCTATACGTGATACGATGCGAAAGTAGTTTTCCTACGATATCTCGAGAGATAATTGTTGTACACTAAAATAGTTATGAAATAAATAATGAGCATTAAAAACGCATGAAAAACGGGGAAATTGCACTAAATAACAGAGATAGGGTATTCGTAAATAAGATTTTTAGTCAAATAGATTTTTCAAATTTATTGCGTACAAAACGAATTTTCAACTTAATGATAACTTTTCCTGAATAGGCTAAATATGATTCTATCCTCTGTGGATCAAAATTTCGAATTTGCGAAGCTTATACATGTCTAGGAAGTGCTAGTCTTCTAGCACAGTCCGGTGATATGTCCGGATTTGATATTTATCCGGGGTTTTTGAAAATTTGGGGAAAATGGGGTGTAACAAAGGTTGAAGGGATATATTGTGGTGGATGGTTGGCAGCGCTTATAAAAGTAATGTCCTTATATAACATCTCAAGTATTGTTTTTATGTAATTAATAAATTATTCTTATAAATACTGTAATACGTGAAACATTTTTTTTTTTTTTACGTAAATCCTCCCAAATTGTTAATCAATTTTAATGAACGCGAAGCGTGCAGGTGTGTTCCCAGTTTAAATAGAATATTGAAGCATAAGACCGTTATGATTAATGTTTCTTAATCTTAATAATAATATTAAAACTCATTTTCAGTCATTAAATGTATTTTTTTATAATTTTACTTTCAACCCATCACTTAAATCGTCAACCCGCCCCTCACCGTCAACCATAGTTTGATTATGGTAAGTCTAGAAAGTGCATAAATACCAACAGTTTTGTACTATCTTGCATTATGCGTATATGTGATTGGTGATTATTTGCTTTCGAACTGTAAACGATTGGTCGTTTATGGACATACATTTTCGCCAACATAACTCTTTCCTCCCGCCCACCTATTGCAGCCGCCGGACCTTCCGCCCACACCATCCCGCCCCTAAACTGCCCTAATTCACTCATTAGCGAAGAAAAGACATACCGACGCGACGCAATCAGTGGGCGAGTCATTAAATGAAATTGCCGCCGAATAAATCAATACGGGTTTTTGTTTTCGGTTATGATGGGCCTACAGTTTGCACATTTTGTTTTCGATTAAGATGGGGCTACAGTTTGAAGGTTCTGTTTATGGTTACGATGAGCCTACAATTTGTTGTACATTTTGTTTTCAGTTATGATAAGCTTAAAATTTGTACATTTTGATTTCGTTTACGATGGGCCTACAATTTGTACATTCTGTTTATGCTTACAATGGACCTATTATGTGTACGTTTTGTTTTCGGTTACGATGGGCTTTTAATTTAAATATTGTTAAACACTAGTTAAGTTAAATATTGTTTTAATTGACCAGTCTAAGGCGTGGAACTTTAATACGAGAAAGACCTCGTTTTAACACTGGTTGGAGCCCTAGTGGGTCGGGTGGAGTTTATATTGTAGTCCTAAAACTGTATGTGCCTACTGAAAATCTATAAATTTGTACTACAGGACATAAAACTAAGAACGTTTTATAACTATATTCACCATTCAAATGCTATAAAATTTCAATAAAGTTATTTTTTATAGAAAATCCTCATTGTCAAAGCCGATGGGAAAGGTTTGTGCTGCCCTAAATGTTTCCTAGAGCGATCACAAATATGTGCTTCACAAGTTCTCACGATGTAGTGTGAAAGTAGCAAATTTACTTAGTACGTATAGGTAAGTTTGCAAAATATCCGTACATTTTATGAATGTTGTGCCATACATTTTTATGTTTGTACTCCAAACATTTTTTTCTCCAGAGTGATCAAAACAGTCATTACAAATTCACACTATAACAATTTACAAAGTAATATACACACTTTATTTTACGATTGTTATCCTGTTTGAGCCGCAAGCGTGAACTTATAGTGTATATTGTAAAAACACTATGAACAAGTAGGAGCACAATATTGGTATAAATACTTTAACGCACCTAAATTACTTTTTTGTAGTATTACATTTTCACTACTGTATTAGGCCTAGTTCGTTAGAGCCATTGGAGTTTGACATTTGTCACCTTCCCTTTTCTCATTCTAGTGTGCTAAGCCAGTGGTTCCCAATATTTTACCCCCAAGACCACTAGACACTTTACAAACTATCAGCGGACCGTAATATATTTAAATTAAATAAAAAAAACGAAAAATATTTCAAATCTTATTGAAGCATTAGTAAATTGTTGGGTAATAACAGAAAGCAGTACACAAATAGTACATAGAGTATTTAGTTTATCATAAACAACTGGCTCATAATAGTGTAATATTATGGAAAAAATAAACAAATAAATAAAATAAAAATCTCATAGTATAGAGTAACAATCAGTCTCTCAGTGACTTTCTTAGACTTGCAATTCACTAGCAAGTAGGCCTATACCCTACTATTTCAATATTTGGCTTCAAAGATATTGATGCAAGCAACATTTCAAAGATATTGATGCAAGCAACATTTGACTTATCTTATTCTTGCTAGAATAAAATTGAGAGCAACTGCCAGCTAATATTAAACTGTTTTAATATTTTGACAGTGCTTTCTTTACTGTCTTTTAGCACCGAGTCCCTCATCGGGTATAACAAATATTTACTATACTTTAAAGTAACTTTCTCAACTAATTTAGCACTGATGAAATACGAGAGAAAATTACACTGCCGTCTTATTTTGAAATGCGTTGTTAATAAAATCATTTCTTTTCTTGAAGGTTTTGGCGGACCACAGGTTTGGAGTCACGGATCTGAGTGTCTCAACGTCTTGTATAGAGGTGGATTTAATTTTTCCCCTTTTCTATCTACGCCAATGTCATTTTTACTTTTTATATATACGCTGTTAAGGGACAACTGTCCAAACCCATCAGGCAAATTTCCAAAATACACCTCCCGGGATTTGAACTCGTGAACCTCTACATATTAAGCAGAAGTGCTAACTACTCAGCATTGTATAGTTTATTTTACTGTAGCAGACGATGTGGTAAGGTAAATTCAAAGTTATGATGTGACGTTTTACATAGTAATAGCAGGGAGATTGTGCCAAATGTTTACAACTTCGGAATCCAATCAAATTTAGAACACAGCTGATAGTAAATTACGTTCATACATTAGACGGTGTATCACGGTTTAGCAGGGTTCACAGTGACGTCTCTTCACTCAATATTTTACAACATGCTATTTAATGTAATAAATATTTCAAAATACACCCTGTATTACGAGACGAATTAGTAACATGTTGGACAAAATCACATACATGAGCTATTGGGCATCTGCGACATTTTGGGCTTGGAGATCGATCATGGCATATTTTGGCCTTATTCATCCACATTAACATATGTATTAAGCCTATGGGAAGGCTGTACCAAATATAAGTTTGAAAGAGTCTTCAAGTTACAGAAAAAACTGTCAGAATTTTGTTAAATTTGGGGCATAGAGAGTCGTGTCGCGAAGCTTTCAGGGATCTCGGTTTACTGACTTTATCCTGTCTCTATATCCTTGAGGTAATTTTGTCCTGCTGATTCAGGTGTGAACTGACTCAAGGTGGTAATGTACATACACACAAAACCGGAGGCAGAGACAACTATCGAACACAGTTTCATAGAACTAATGTGTTTGATAAACTACCATCTCAAACTGGAGTCAGATTAATCAACTAGCCTCCTGAGAGCATCAAATCAAATCAAAATATATATTGTCGATTAACAATGTAACATTGCATGGCAACAATCAAAAATAATATAATGTTTCAATAATTACAAACAGTCATATAATCTACAATTTTTCCTTATCAGCTAGGAAGGCACTTATAGAGTAATACTCCTTAGTTATCAGAAAGTCCTTTAACATTTTTCTAAACATTTTTAGTGAGGACTGAGCCCTAAGATGTGATGGAAGGTTATTAAATATTTTTACCGCAGATGCAGAAATTTTTTTCAAAAAATGTAGTACGGTGTTTTGGAGTTGGTATTTTGTTGAAATTTCTCAATTTATAATTAGAATCTGTTTAATGCGCGTGAAGTTGGATGTTTTGTTTTAAAAAGAACGACACTTCTAGGATGTACAGACTAGGGAAAGTTAACAGGTTAGCTAAAGTAAACATGCCTCTGCAGGATTGGGATTTTTTTAAACCCAGAATAACCCTTAAGGCCCTTTTCTGCAAACGAAAGACCCGCTTAGTACCAGTGGATTCAGCACCCCATATTGGAAGGCTGTATACCATATGAGGATAAATACAACCATAGTAAGCCGCTAATTGTATATCTCTGTTAGCATAATAAGAGAGTCTACGAAGAACAAAAATACCACTGCTTATTTTCCTACATACCTTATCAATGTGATGGTGATACTTTAGGTTGTAGTCAATCATCAGACCCAAAAGGTTAGTAAATTCAGAAGATTGTATTTCAGAATCACCTATAAATATATGAGAATTTACGTTATTGTCATTACTTTTGCGTCGTTTTAGGTGAAAGTCAATACATTTTGTTTTGGCACTGTTAACAGAGAGACAATTATCATCCAACCATTGCAAAAGGGCACTGCATTGAATACATTTTTCGACTTCAAGATGTTCTAGGTTTTTACGGGAAAGATTGAATGAAGTGTCATCAGCAAATAGACAAATATTTCAGCCTCTTATGCTATGGGATATGGCATTTATATATAATAAGAACAAAATAGGTCCCAATACTGAACATGGCAATGACACCTGTTCTCACACTTGTCGTAGAGGACACCCTACTACCCAGACATCCCAAATCGTCCAGAAAAGGAATCTTAACAACCTGGCTTCGGCCGATAAGATAAGTCGATAACCACTGATATGCCAGACCCCTTATACCAAGTCGTTGTAGCTTGTGCAATAGCGTGTCATGGTTTACCATGTCAAATGCCTTATTTAGGTCCAAAAACATGCCAAAAGTGTGCTCCTGTTTATCCAGAGCTTCGACCACATTAGAAACAAAGCTGAACATGGCATCCAGAGTAGACGAATTTTTTCTAAATCCAAACTGGTTCGCAGACAGTACATTGTTGATAGCAAGAAATGACAACAGCCTATTCAAAAAAGTTTCTCCAATACTTTGGAAAAAGTAGACAGGATAGAAATAGGCCTGTAGTTCTGGACATCTGAGGGGTCACCCTTTTTCAGCAGTGGTTTCATTACAGCCCTCTTGAAAGCGGATGGAAATTTGCCCTCTTCAAAAGACGAATTAACAATATGGGTCAAGAGAACATTGAGCTGTTCAGCAATATCTTTCAAGAGGCTAGAGGATATTTCATCTTCCCCTGCAGAATGGCTAAGCTTTAGAGATTTGATTGCCAACATAACCTCACATTCATCAGTACTCATCAAAGAGTCCATTGTTCCAACTCAATTTAAAGCTCGACTTTGGTCGAACCATTTAATAGCCTTTTGGTATCAAACCATTTTACTCTGTTGACGAGTTCTTAACTCACCGCTGGGAATAAAGAAGACAAACTGTCATAACTAGAACTGACACTAATTCCAATGTGACAATTTTTATTGAATAAATGAATATTTATTTATGTTTGATTGGGGTATTGAATAGTATAATATTATAGGCTATTATTGAAGTTTGCAATATAATGTTAAATTGCCAAAATGCAATGCAGATTTATTACTACTATGGAACACAATAAGACAGAAGCCCAGCATTTATCATAGCGCTTCAATTGACGAGAGCGCTTCACTTAACTAACTTTGAGACCTCTGAGTACTGTGGTAAAAGTAAGATAAAAATAAAGTTTTCATCCAAGTGTTTAAGGGAATGGTTTGGCAAAGGAGACGTTCACAAACAGGCTTTTATTAGCCAACGTAACATATAAACCATGTTGTGTTTTACACAAATCCCAATCACTCAAAATGGTAGGTACTTAAATTGATTTGCTTCATAAATGTTTGGGTTTTACCAAGTTAAAACATAGTTTCACTGAATTATGGAACACGTCCATTGTCCAACTTACAAAAATCTTCTACCTTGCCAAACACTGGGTCTACATCACATCGTTACTAGCAAGTTGTTATTCTTGAAACTTACATGCATACAGAGGCTTAATGTGAATTTATCTTTTCCCAGAATCATAACGATTGATGGCATTTTAGAACTTGAATTCCCGTCTAATGAAAATTGCATCTTAGTAATGCCAAACGTGCTATATTGTTAGACTTCTTCTTCTTCTTCTTCAAGCGAAATAAAAATCCAAGATTGGTTGTTGAACGCGAACGTAAATAGACCGCAGTGGAACGCAGGCTGTTATTACCCGAGCAGGCGTGCCACCACCACAACAGTGAAATGCACGTGTAGCCAACTGTGATTGGTCGGGGGAACGAGTCTTGAGCCAATCGCGGTCCACTGAGTCCCTGTAATCACCCGATATTATCGCACACTCTGTTATTAGGCCATCGTAAAGGCATTTATGTAACCATAAACAGAATTACTGCTCAAAATGGCGACTTGTGGATAAGCCTGTCTGTCATTACTGAAGGCGACGGGCAATCATCTTGGCTGACAGGGATATACTGTAGCTGCGTATTGATACTGAGCGCCGTCGTGGTTATTCCCACGCTGTATCTGATCACTTATAGCTGATCCATTCATTGTTAGAATCCACGTATGCAAATCCAAGATTAAAAATAATTCATAATCAAAATGTGAAGCATCAAAATATTTTCCAACTTAATCCAGTCCAAACATGAGACTTGGAATTTCCTGAAAAGTTCCAAAATATAGACAAAAAGTACAAAGCATTTTTGACATGTCAAACATTTTTTTAGATTTATCCTGTCCATTCAAAAGGTTCTAACTAAATAATAAACCTTGAAATAATTATAGGGTAACCCGATTCTAATTTCTTGGGAAAAGCTCAAGTTCTACCATTCAATTTTCATAAACACACAAAAGGAACATGAGTCCTTTTTTGGATAATTATTTAAAATAAGTAATTTTAAAAGTTACACATCACAACATAAATTGCTCTGATTAAATTTAAAAGAATAATTTGATCTTGTGAGATAGTTGAATGAACTTATTTTGACACTTGTGTTGTAAAACCTAGGAAATCCCCTGATTAGAAAGTTTAACTGAGATTATACAAGTGAATCCTAATGAAACAAGTGGATTCCTCAGTTTTATCACACCCAATGAATTCGTATTAAAGAAATGTGCACACAAAAGCTCTAAAAGGTTGTCTTATCTTTGAATGTATGAAAAAAAAACATAAGGCATTTCAAAACTTACCTAACTAAACAGTATTATTAGTTTAGTACATTAAATGGAATTAGTAGGACGTTTTTGGAGTTCCTTTTGAGTATACGTTATACCTTAAATCTACCTTTTATCGTTTACCGTTGATGTTTTGTAAGAGGTAATTTGCAACTACACATAGGCCTACGTTGTTGTTAAGGGCTGAAACAAATCTAACCTTTCTGTTGCGTTAAAAGACGAATACCTATTTTTGTTGGACAGTTTTAGAATGCAGACCTTCAAAAGACCAACAAGAATAATTCTCTAAACAGATTTCACTGTTTAACAAAATACTAATTAATTCTATGTTTCGACGTAATTGTAGCTAGTTTATTGGGAGCATTCAAGGGAAACAAACATGATGCAAATATCCTACGGAAACAAACTTACACACCAAGTTAAATTCTAAAGTGAGCTTCGATGATAACAACAAGTAGGCTATAAGAAGACCTTGCACTCCCAATTAAGGAACTGTAGACACCCTTTTTCTAGCAGAAATTTGACCAATGTTCAGTAAATCAACGAGCACTTTATAGCAAGAAGTTAAATGTTTTTTAGAAAAATTTTCTGAAATTGCATTTTTAGGTTTCACGAAGAATAAAAAATTGATGTTACAGGATTTGGGCACAAGGGTGAAGTGGGAGGGAGCTTGCCAACTGCCATAGGCTACTTGCCTGTCAATGTTTCATTTACTTCGACATATTAACCCGAGTTCCATTGGAGCAATATTTATCTTGAGATTTGTTACTAAACATGAACAAATTTAGGCCCTACTAAGATTTGAGTTTTATCTTATGTTTTAAATTAAATAAATGTATTTTGTGGTACTGTATTCATAAAGCCACTTTATTTATTTGACATAACTAGAATTAACATTATGAGAGATGGAATGGAAAAAGGTAGATATTAGCTATTATTGTGTAAACATGTTATACAATAACTATAATCTACAGTTTCCGGTGACAACCATGTCAAGGTACTATCTACAATATTTATAAGATGACCAGACGTTTCGCCCATACTGTGATGTGGCATCCTCAGTGGTTTCTCTGGCATCCTCAGTCTCAGAGAAACCACTGAGGATGCCCCATCACAGTATGGGCGAAACATCTGGTCATCTTGTAAATATTGTAGATAGTACCTTGAGGCGGTTGTCACCGGAAACTGTAGATTCTAGTTATGACACCGGCCGCTTAAGCCTAAGTTCTAAGATGTTTTACAATACTTTGTCTAAAAATTGTATCGTTTTGAATTTGTAACAATGACTTCATTCGCCCGTCTACACTCATTCAAAATCCATATTTGCCAATATCTTGACGATCAGCGTGTTACGAATCAATAAAAATAAATACCTCCATCAACATTTGACGCTTTTCTCGCTCTCCTTGATATCGTCCTCTTCTCTCCCCAAAGGAGTTAATGGGGCAACAACATGCCTATTTGCAGGTAATACTACCCTTGCTCTGAAAGCTTGTAATAGCTTATAATTAGAAGTCAAAGCATTTACAGGATCTAGTTCTGTTCTACAGTGGGATAATCAAAACAAATTGGAAATCAATAGTTCTAAGGCAACAGTTGTTGAATTCAAAATTAACCACAGTAAAATATCAGATATGATTTCTTATTATATTGCAGACGAAGCTGTAATACCCAGCACAATGGTAAAGTTCTTGGGTGTCCTAATTGATAGTAACTTAAATTCCAATCTCATATTGATTCAGTCTGCAAAAAAGCTTTCAACTGGTATTTTTCTTTTAAAAACTCTTTCTAAAATTTCTGAGTGAAGTCTTACTTTCATCTTATTATGGTATTATTCATCCTTTTCTGACATATACTGTTACAATCTGGGGTCACAAGTCGGTCAAAACTAATTTTGTTTTTAAATAACAAAAGGGAGCATTAAGAACTGTTTTAAAAAAACACCATAGATTTTCTTATAGGACACTTTTCTTCGATAACAAGGTTTAAACATTTCCCTCAATATACATCCTTAATACCCTGAACTTTTACTGTATTAAACTTCATCCACAACGTTCACAAAACAATGCTCGTTACAATTTTAGAAATCATTTTATTGACATTCCACGGTATAGAACTTCATTTTTTAAGAGACATACTAATTACAATGCTGTAAAGTTGTTTAATGCTCTACCTGCCTCAGTTAAGGAGAAAGTTGATGATGATGTTGTTGGCTTTGGGAAGGTCTTCTGTTAAGTAAATGTTATTATAGGGTTAAGGACTTCTTAACAGATCAAATAGATACTATTTAGTAAGAATGTTCTGTTTAGATTAGACGCTATTATACAGTGGTTGTACTGTCAAAATAAAGTGATTTGATCCTGATTCTCCCCCATCTCTAGCTTCAACCTTACATCTCGTTCTTGCAATTCAGCATTCTTTTCCCAGTTGCAGCTTCTGAGTCTCTAATTCCATTATAGTTTCCTCTACAAGTAGTTTTATGTATTGTATTTCTATTTCATTTCATATGAATTCACTTCACCAGTAAATATGAATAGTAAAGAGGTTAAACTTATTTAAGTGTTTAATTAAAAACATTCATTCATCTTCATATACACATTAATTAATTGTTGAGTCCAACACCAGTGAACAGAGCCACGAAATCGTCAACCTCACACAGCCCAAAACAGCCTATACTTAACCACAGCCCTAAACCATTAACGCCTCTTATATGGTCTGGTAGATTATTCCAGAATCGACAATGAGAAACTGTACATGTGATACTGAAAATTGGATATCCATTAATAGAAATTGACAGAAGTGAAGCTGCACGTTGAGTGTTCCAATTGCTGGTATCAGAAATAAACACCCTTTTAACAAATAAGCAAAAGAATCATTGTTATATAATAGAATGCTTATAGGACGAGTGCGAATAATCTGTGTAATCTGGTTACTATCCGAGAGAGACTTGTGCTCAGCAAGGGCCAATAGCCAGGTCAACTTAGGTAACTAAATTACCTACAGCTTTATGAGGATTCTGAACCACGTTATATTAGTCTGATCTTCAACTAATTGAAAAGCTTAAAAAATGTTTAGTGTTATAAGTTATAATTTATGTACAAAATTTTAAAAATGTTTTCAATCTTTTCATGACAGTAATTATTTCATAATTTTTTTAAAGTGTTGATGGTAGTATGTGAAAGTACAGTTCTTGAGAAGAAAAACGATATGATAACATTTACATTTGGAGCATATTTAGTATATTTTATGATTTTTACAACAAAAAGCTTGCGCAGTGCCGAAAAAAGGACCTAGCAGTAGGGAGCACACATTGGTTCACCTGATGCTTCCGATCTAGGGTTAAATAACACAAATTTTCAGCCTAGAGATAATATATAAAAATCGTACACAGTGTATGTTAAAGGCAAGTAAAGTTTCAACTCTTGTTCTCTTATATAGGTCAGAATGCAATTCAAAGTCAATCAATTTTGAGCTGGTGGCAACATGTCGAAGCAGTTCTAAAGCAAATACTCATAATGTGAGTTCACATAGTCTGAGCTGTGGTGAAGAAAAATCAGATATAATAGTCGCTTATCAAATTACAAAACTTTATTTGAAATAAATACATTCTTTTAACATAAATCGTAAATCAAAATTATTTTAATTCAACAGTATTATAATAAATAACTAGTGGACATAGTACAAACTAGCCATATTCAAAGTCAACAAAACAAAGCTGAAGATAAATAAGTCATAACAGGCAATCCGACAATAGGCTTAACAATAACAAAATACTTTGAGCATATATATGTTGTCCAAGATAGGCTAAGGGTAATAAACAACAATAATCACATCTGGTTGTGGCACCCTTGCGCTTTTGGATGCATACTCACTTGACTATAGATCCATATTTAAAAACATTACAAAAAGTATAGGTGGAGCAATTAGGCCCTAGTAAAAAACAAATGAAGTTGGAACAGTTGAGTTATAATCAGAATAATAAAATAAAGTGAATAACCTAGAATGTCTAAAATCTGGTCAATTTCTAAAAACAAAGAAAATGTGGAAAACCTGCTTATGGTCCACAGCTGTCTGAAAACAAGAGATGCATTCTAGTCCCTTGAGGGACGTTTCCCTCAGAAAAAAACACAAAAAACATGGGTTTCTGATTTAATGATTTGGTCTGTAATAATAATTTTATCATAACACTTTAACACGTTCACTGCGAATGGCAAACAGCTAGGGTAGGCCAGTGCTGACACACAAAATGTTATCATATATCCATATAAAGTCATAAAATGATAGTTTACTATATAGTAACTCTACTTTCATTGGTTTTGTAAAAAAAAAACTTATCTACGCCACTCGGCGTCATCCGCACACAGCATCAATTATCGATGTTGTGCGCGGATGACGCCGAGTGGCGTCAAGTGGTATTTTGTACAATAGAGCTATTATTATACTATTTATAACTATGAAATGGAAGTGTGTACTTATCAATAGCTGTTCCTCTCATTTTCCAATGTTGTTGTATGTTTTGCAAAAAGTTCAATATAATATTTACAAAAAAATAGATGTTTTTCTAATATGTACACGTGTACGAGACGTGAGACGTGTACGAGAAATATTTGCTGATACAGTAATATCTCCTAAGTCACTATCGCTATCACTAACTTGACTCACACTATAACTTACACGACTGCTATAGTCTTCGATATCGGAATCACAATCATGAAGACAATCTATTTCACTTACAGTAAGTGATTCAAACTCACGTGAACAACTAGGATTTTTATCACTCATTTTAAAATAACTTAAAACTCTAAAATCTATAACGATTATCACTTACGCACAACTAAACTTATGACACACAAGATACAATCAGTCAAAACGGGTTTCGACAATCTTTTACTTGCAAAAATGGAGGAGGAATAGATGCGCGCGAATGACGCCACTAGGAGTCACCCGCATTCCTCGAACATCTGCTATGACGCCACTCGGCGTCATCCGCAGGGAACGTGTTAAGTGTCATTTGATAGGTGAAGATCTATTCTAGTGGATAAGTTGTATTTTGTAAAAAAATTGAGTATTTTTATACTTTTTTAACTGTGAAATATGTGAAACTTTAAATGTAATTTTTGATGATTTTACATTAAAAAGCTCATAATATCAACTTGTGGCCCACTAGAATGGACCGTTAATAATTACACAGTAGTCACTATAACTTATAATAATAATAATAAAAAACACAAACCGTGCAGTTGAAATAGAAAAGCATGTTTTAGCCCACTGATGGTAAAGTTGCATTGCTACTTCATGGCTGTCAACTTTCCAGTGGAGGCTTGGCAATTTGGGAGATGACCACCTTAACAGTCTATGAACACGAATGACGTGGAACTTCTAAAGTTTGATCTACATAAGTAAAGAAAACATGGGGATGCTCTATAAAAGGCTAAGAACAAGGAAAATCTGTACAATAAGGGGTGTTTTCATTAACATAGCGTAAAACAAAACTATGTAGAATAATATATGTTAATCACAGACTAAATCTACAGTAAATTACAGATAGCATTCCTGGTTCTAAATAAACCAGCGGCAGTTAAATAGAAAACATTTGAGGTTTGGTTCAATTCACGATAAGGCAAAGACCACTTGGCTGACGAGACAAGAAATGTCAATGGAAAAGGAAACAGATGGAACGTGGCTTACGAAAGGCTGAGGCAATAACACTACAGATGGGAACTGCTGATCCTAGGCCTATAAGAGAGTGAAACAATAACGATGAAGATGGAAAAGTTTGGCCTTGGTTTAAGGTAAATATATTGTAGAAGTTAATGTTGGAGCCTCACCCAACAAGAAGATAACAAATAACAATGTAGATTGGATCAGTTATGACTGAGGCAATAGGCAATTAATTACAGGTGTTAATACTTTATTGTATCCATAGTTGGCAAGATAAAGTTTTTAACCAAAACATTGAGTACAATGAAAAGCTATGAAATAAATATTAAAAGCACTAGTAAAATCAAGCATTAATTAAGCACACTAACCATATACTGTATATGGCAGTTTTTCATAATTCTTATTTCAATAACTAATTAATAACTTAGAAAAAATAGCAATTGAACAGGTTGGTTGTATTATATATCAGATTACTTGTAAGATTAGAGCTATTATTAAGAACTAGTAGAGTACCCGTCCTTCGTACAGGGTTTACGTTGATTTATATTGTGCTTTTTGCGTTCAGTAATACAAAACATGATGTAATATGTTAACTCTAGGTTAGGTATGGTATGGTATTTACCTACTAGCATCTGTATAACGCAAAAGTGCATTGTGGTTAGGTTTGGTACAGTATTTACTTCAGAACACGGTACCTAGAAAAGAAAACGGTAGGTATCATGCGCATCTCTTATGACCTTAGATGGGCGAAATGGCAAAAATAAAAACAAATATACTGTTCTAATTCACGTAATTACAATCCAAGTGGTAAAAAACTTGATTACTATTTAGCTGAATACTTCTATGTAATTGGTAGATTTAGTTACCAGTATTTAAAAGAATAAACAAACCAGCTGATTTTTCCCATGGGACATTGTGACTGTCTACTATGCAGTCTCGTTTCGTGATACCTACCGTATTTTCTAGTTACTGTACTTCAGAACTATGTAAGTTGTTTGTTTATTACAACAGCTGATTTATGAAACTATTATAAACAATTGTCAAATTGGATTGCTATAGGGCTTGCATTGATATTTCTTAGAGTCCCTGGGACGGTGTCCTGGTTGAATTTCAAATAAAGATAGACCTATGTGTTAACCAGAGACCCTAAGAATGTCTATGAAAAATTTTAGCTGAATGGGTCCAATAGTTTTTGCATGATTGAGTAACACACACTCACAGACAGACAACATTAGATTGTTATATAATAGTAAGATGATTATTAATTGATTATAAAGCATAATGGAATGTACATACCATCTATTATAGGAGATAGGATTCTAAAATATTTTTAATCATACTTTCATGCTCACTTATGCTTTTATAGTCATAGATCAGAATTTATCTTATAACAATATAATATTCTTATAAAAAATAAGCTACTGAAACCTTATAATTTTTAAAACTAAGAACGTATTTTTAGTGTTATACTGTAACATAACATTAAAAAACAATATGTCTTTTTAGAAACAATTTAAAGCAGAAGTTATATGCACACATAATTCTTTCTATATTCTATAACAAAATAATTAATATACGAGGGCCATTTTTAAAGTAAAAACCGATTGCGTATCTTGCCCGCACATTCGGTCACGTGACGTCCATTCAAGGCCAGCATATTCTGGCCTGTCTCCTTCAACGCCGCCATTACGTTTCAAGTCTCTGCCGATGCTGGTTGTGTGGTTACACTGCTTTGTTTGCAATGTCAATCAATAACTACGCCGACTGTGAAGTACGCTCAGTTATTTGGTTTCTAAACGCAAAAAATGTTCATCTTTGCTGATTCACCGACAGCTTCTTGAAGTTTATGGTGAGGGTGTTATGAATGATGAAAATGTGCGAAAATGGTGTAGGCTTTTTAACGAAGGAAGGACAAGTGTTCATGACAAAGAACGACCTGGACGGCCTACTGTCATCAATGAAGAGTTGGCACAAAAAGTTGATGAGGAAATTCGCCAAAGTCGGCGCTTCACTATTGACGAACTTAGTCAGAAATTTCCCCAAGTTTCAAGATCAGTAGTTTACAACATTGTTACTGACAAACTGCATTATAAAAAAATGTGTGCGAGATGTGTGCCAAAAATGTTAATACAAGAACACAAAGCAAAGCGTATGGCATATTCTTTGTCCTTTTTGGAGCGCTATCACAGAGATGGCGATGATTTCTTAAGTCACATTGTGACTGGTGATGAAACGTGGGTTGCATACTATACTCCTGAGACGAAATGTACATTCAGTGAATGGCATCATTCAAACTTCCCGACGAAACCAAGAAAATTCAAGCAAGAACCTTCAACAAGAAAAATCATGGCCACGGTTTTTTGGGACCGAAAGGGTATTCTTCTGATAGACTTTCTGCCATGAGGAATGACAATAAATGCTGAAACATTATTGAAGCTTAGGCGCGCTATTCAAAACCGCCAGCGGGGCCTGCTCTTTAGCGGCATCATTCTGCTTCACGACAACGCCCGGCCTCACGTTGCGACAAGGACACAAATGCAACTGGACAAGTTTTGTTGGGAAATACTGGATCATCCACCATACAGTCCTGACTTAGCACTATCGGATTTTCATATTTTTCCAAAACTTAAGGAATTTCTTGGTGGAAAGTGCTTGGAAAATGATGACATGTTAAAAGAAACAGTTACAAACTGGCTTAACAGTCAGGCGGGAGTTCTTTGATGATGGGATCCAAAAGCTGGTACCACGACTTCAAAAATGTATCAATGTTAATGGTGACTACATAGAAAAGTGAAAAAATGTTTATATTTTAGTTTGTGATATCATTTATATCCATAAATAAAGCTTCTCTTACGCTATTTGAAAACGGTTTTTACTTTAAAAATGACCCTCGTATCGACATTTAAATGCTACTGAGCAAATATAAATACATACCCTGCCAGATGCAGGCTTAAGCAATAAAAGAACAATATTAAGTAAATAATAAGATGGAAGACATAAAATACAATATAAAATAGTTATAAACTTATTTCTAATTACAAACTAATAGGTTGACATATGAAAATGATTGACCAGTATTGATATTAGATATCTTAACACATTAACCTATATCACACTATTTATTGCTGGTGTTTGAAACAAAAACAAGTTGATAACTGTAACCAAACTTTTAATAGAACCCCTTAATTAAATTGTTCTTATGATTTAGAACTGATGTGCAGATAAACAAAAGGCGATTAAACAAAACAAGTACTCTTGAGCTGAATAAAAATATAGAAGGGTAGAAGCTGTATGCTAATGCAAAAGGAAGATTATAAGAGGTGTATTTTAGTATGCTTGGTGACCTTATACTATTTCTTTAACGGGTGACAAAATAATTTGGCTAGTTTTTAAACGAACCATCTGAGATGGAAGCGGTTGTCTCTGATTCAACACTACTAAACAAATTGTTGGCCTTAAAACGGTCAGCTTTTTACTGTACAATCAATGAGTGATATAGTGCTTAATTTTTGCCATTATATTTAAATACGAGGGCCGTTCAGAAAGTAAAGAACGATTGCGCATCACGGACGGCGCAGTTCCCCCACCACCGCGGGAGTGGGCTTATTCTTTAGTCCAAACCTTCCGCTTCAGTTTGAGCTGTGTAGCGGTGCCGTGAAGTCATGTTTGCGTCTCTTGTGGAAGTTCAAAATGGCGGCGCCAATTGAAAAAATCCCGCCAAGTGTGAAGTCCGTAGTGTGATTCGGTTTCTGAATGCGCAGCATGTTCGACCCATAGAAATTTATAGGCAAATTAAGGCAGTGTACGGTGACAATGCGATGAACTAGTCATCGGTGAGAAAATAGTGCATTCAATTTAATGAAGGCAGAACTATTGTGCACGACGACGAACGAAGTGGAAGGCCGTCACTCGTTACTGACGAGTTGACAGCGAAAGTTGACGAAAAAATTCAAGAAAACCGGCGTTTCACTTTGAGCGGTAGTTCTCAAAGTTAAACAAATTCAACAAAAAATGCCAGTAGACCGCTGAAAGTGAAACGCCGGTTTTCTTGAATTTTTTCGTCAACTTTCGCTGTCAACTCGTCAGTAACGAGTGACGGCCTTCCACTTCGTTCGTCGTCGTGCACAATAGTTCTGCCTTCATTAAATTGAATGCACCATTTTCTCACTGATGACTCGTTCATCGCATTGTCACCGTACACTGCCTTAATTTGCCTATAAATTTCTATGGGTCGAACATGCTGCGCATTCAGAAACCGAATCACACTACGGACTTCACACTTGGCGGGATTTTCAATTGGCGCCGCCATTTTGAACTTCCACAAGAGACGCAAACGTGACCTCACGGCACCGCTACACAGCTCAAACTGAAGCGGAAGGTTTGGACTAAAGAATAAGCCCACTCCCGCGGTGGTGGGGGAACTGCGCCGTCCGTGATGCGCAATCGTTCTTTACTTTCTGAACGGCCCTCGTAGTATGTTTTTCAGAGACAATTAAAACACAACAAAATAGTTATGACTCAGTTGTAAAATTGTACAATTACAAATCATTATTACTGTTAGGTTTATAAACGAATAAATTTTTTTTTATTTACTTTACAATGAACGAAACTGCTACCGAATATGTTATGATGTTTCAACTCAGAAAACACAATATTTATAATATGTTGTATTATTCTACTTAAAACTGCTGCTTGTAATAGTTTCATTAGTTTATCCTTTACTACATACAAATTACAATGAGAGAGCAACTTATTAAGAGATTACTATTTCCATCAACACCATCAGATAATAACTCAATATACTAAAAATTGTATTAGAAACATAATCTATATAAAAGTAGTAAAATAATAATGAGTACCAACAAAATAATCAATTATTATCACTAAAGGGTATCTAATATTCTCCTTACAAAAATAACTCTAGTTTTATATTTATATTTATTGTAGTATGCTTAGCTTTATAATTGTAAATGCAGTCTTAGAGTAGAGGTTGAGACAAAAATACACGATTTTGTTTTAAGGCAACTGTGCAGCCTGATAAGACATGTACAGGCTGCAAGCATGGCATCTAAATCTGCTGAAGGAAGATCTTCATTGAATCACGTTTTACCATTCGAACTAAAACAAATAAGGAATATTTAGAGCATTTGATTATAACAATAAGTATAAATTAATAATGTAAGTCTTCCATAGTTTTGAGAAAGTTATCTCATGATATTAACAGAAGACGTAAATTCATTAATGCACAGAAAAAAAATGTGCAACCAAACAATTTGAAGCAAAATAAACTCAAATGTATAGAATACTACTGTGAACAGTTGTTTATCAGGCTTGGTATTTGATCATTCCATGTTATTACTACAAACTTCACACACATCCATTTCAATAAAATGTTTCAACATTCACATTTTCGATAATTAAAATAAAAAAATGTCCCTCCTGACGTTAAATAAAAATTACATGTGATCTCAGAACTTTAAATATGTTCTAGATACTGTTATGAATCTAACATTATCTTCGAGGTTTAGAAAGCTATTTCTCATTTTCCTTTTATCTTTATTAACAAAATCAATAAGATATAACTAACCCATTGCAGGTGACAAAATTCTAAAACGTATTGGCTCCGGCAGCCAGAACTGTTTGTGGCGCTAGTTATTTCATAGACAGTTTGCTGCGTGTGGTCAGTTTTTACAGTTATAGTTAACTTAATTGTAAACTTTTCAATTTCAACTTATTATTTCAAAACAGCTAATGTTTTCTATACGCTTCTATACATGTGTATAAATAGCATTGTTATAATATACAAAGTACTGTATTACTTATAAATTTAAACACATCCTGATAT
The DNA here is from genome assembly GCA_035578905.1 of Stictocephala bisonia. Taxonomy (NCBI): domain Eukaryota; kingdom Metazoa; phylum Arthropoda; class Insecta; order Hemiptera; family Membracidae; genus Stictocephala; species Stictocephala bisonia. The sequence goes on along the minus strand of JAQJVL010000163.1, from coordinate 52,044 downwards.
ATATATATCATATATATTATTATATATAGTAAGTGAAGCCAGTTTTTGTCAATGCAACTCCTCCCTTATTTCTTGATCAATTTTAACAATTGTGATGTCAAAACAATTGCCCCTATTCACAGTTGTGCATTAAGGTTTCAATTTTTTAATATTTTTACCCTGAAGGACATGGAAAGTTCTCAAAGTACGTTTTTTGGCCATAAGAATAACATGGGGAAAGATTTAGATTAGTCAAAAAGTAACAGTTGTTCAAATGTAAAAATAATTATGTTTACGATATTTTAACAGCTGTTAGAATGTAAATAATGATGTTTATGAGAAGTTATAGATTTTTCTTAATCTTCATAATAACATTAAGTGTTTATTATATTCAAACTGTAAAAATAGGTTGCAACTCAAGTGCAATGAGTGAGTTACTCTAGAAATAAATTTACATAATATGATTTTACTTAATAAATTTTAAACACTAACATTTCTTGCCCAGAGTCACATGCCAAAGCCAAAGGTCCAGGTGTCCAGACACAGTAAGTAACAGGGTTGGCACACAAAATGTGCAGGGAAGTCCCCTTGTTTAAATGAATGAATGAGCTAATATATAAAAGAAAGTGTACAGTTTTTTATTATACACTATAATTTGGGGACAGACATGAACTAAATCATTGTCCATTAAAAATAAATCTAGACATTATTATCACTTTGTCATTTCCATGTTGTAATGATAACCTGTTAAATTCTATTTTTTAAATAGATCAACTTAAATATTTTATCTAGTTGAAACTATACCTACTCAACACCACCGTACGTGTATAGGTAGGTGGGTAGCTTATCCCCACTGTACGTATATGGGTGGGTGGGTCATCAACTCTATAACTGTATGGGTGGTAGTGAGAGGAGAGGTATGTTATGAACATGAATTATCGCTAATTGTGAAAAACAGAATAGTGTACACAACAACGAACATTGTATTGGATTTGTTTGTAACTACTACGCAAACAAACTTGGATTAGTAAATAAAAAAGCTTACTAAGTGCATCTGAACACAATGTGGCATCATTACTAAAAATTACAACAATTTGTGTGAAGAGACAAAAGGATGTTGGCATAGGAAACAGTGTTTGCATCTTTAAGTCTTCGGACAACTGACCTGGAGGACGCACTTGCTGTGTCTTTGAACCTGGACACCCCCTGTATATTATCAAATTTACTAAAATACAAGGTAAATTATTTTTGTCTGTCATCTTATAGTTGAGAATTGTCAGACATAGATACATGTAAAGTGGTAATATAATACATGCACTAATTTTAATCTAAAAGAATGCAAAGGAGTTCCAATATGATCCGTAATATAAACAAAAATTTGGCAATATCTAAAGATAACTGATTTGCTCTTTTAACCATGAAGTTAATGTTATAATGTAGGGTTTATATTTACTTTTTTTAAATGAATGTATATTGATTTTTTTTGTCCGGCTAGAAAGAAGCTACACAATAAATAAGGTACCTAGATATACACAAATACATATAACATTTACAGTGGATACTTACTTCCTTCCAGCCAACTCTGCAGCCTTCGATAGAACGATCTGGATATCTGTTGATGGAAAATTCTGAAAACATTGGAAATTCGGATGACTGTTTCCAAATAAATGTAATTATTAATATCAGGATTTTTACTAAGATAATTTTACTATATGAAAATATACTATACGTACAATTTTATCTTTCTTAACACTTTATTACCAAAGTAGGGTCTTTTTTGACCCCGGTCAATTTATTTTCTTTATTATCTGTCCGCAGTATAAGCAAAAAAACTGGAATTTATGTCCTATTCTCCTACCTTTTCAGATCACATTGTGGGATGCCTTGTGCAAACCTCTAGGAGTTACAGTTTTTAACTCTCTCTCTACTCACCTGAAGAAAGTGCCAGTGGTACTGAAAATTTGTGTCATTGTGTGATTCTTTTGTGTATGTTACTACTACTCTGGTGTTGGAGAACTTGTCTTCTACTGTAAGTTTGCTGATGTCCTATCTCTCCGATATACTAAATAAATAAATAGTCATCTGAAACCCAAGATTACAGACTTTTATAATACGAGAGCCGTTCGGAAAGTAACCTCCGGTGTGCTTTAAATAAAACTCAGACATAATTAAAAATATTTTATTATATACATCCTAAAACTACATCTTTCAACTATTTTTCAACATAATTTCCAAAAACATTCAAACACTTATCATATCTTTGCACTTACTTAAAAATCCCTTCAGAATAAAAATCGGCTGCCTGTGCCTTGAGCCAGCCAGAGACTGCATTCTTGAGTTCCTCATTCTCCTCAAACCTCTGAGAGCCCAGCCATTTCTTCAAGTGCATGAACAGATGAAAGTCACTGGGAGCTAAATCTGGGCTGTATGGTGGATGGCTAAAAACATCCCATTGAAATTGTTCAAGAAGGTCTTTGGTTTTTCGAGCACTGTGGGGTCGGGCGTTGTCATGAAGGAAAATGTCTCCAGACGACAATAAACCGCGGCGTTTGTTCTGAATTGCCCTTTGTAGGTTTTTTTATAGTTTCAACGTACGAATCTGCGATGATTGTTGCCCCACGTTCCATAAAGTTCACAAGAAGAATTCCTTTTGCATCCCAAAACACAGTTGCCATTAACTTCCTGCTGGAAAAATCCTGCCGAGCTTTCGTTGGTTTGTGTGGCGAGTGTGTATGACCCCACACCTTTGATTGTTCTTTGGTCTCCGGATTCACGTATTTAACCCACGTTTCATCGCCCGTTACAATTCGGTTCAGAAAAGAATGACCATCTTGATCATAGCGCATAAGAAATTCAATAGCAGAGTCCATTCGCTGGTTTTTGTGGTTTTCTGAAAGAATTTTCGGGACCCATCGAGCACAGAATTTCTTGTAGCCTAACCTTTCTGTCACTATGTCGTACAAAACAGTCCTAGAAATCTGTTGAAATTCATCCCAAAGCTCTGAGATAGTGAACCGTCGATTGTCACAAATCCTCTCGTTGATTTTCTCGACTAGTCCATCGGTAACCACAGACGGTCTGCCACACCTCTCTTCATCATGGACGTTAGTTCGGCCATTTTTTAAATGTCTGACCCATTCCCGAACAACTCCTTCACTCATTACTGCCGGTCCATACACAGTGCACAATTCTCTATGAATGGCTGCTGCTGAATACTGCTTGGCTGTAAAAAATCAAATGACAGATCGCACCTCACATTTGGCGGGACTTTCTATGACAGACGCCATTTTCACAAGCTACAGAAAACGAACTAGCACTCGGACGACCTTCACAGTACCACGGCTGGATGCCGACTGAAGAGACCTGCGCGTCAACGCTACTATGGCGGCACTATCCCCTCCACTTCCTATTCTATGAGCAACCGGACGTTACTTTCCGAACAGCCCTCACATTTTTAAGCTAGGGGTAGGCAGTCTGGACCAAAAATGCGCTGCATATTCAGATGATCGCCAAAGCAAAAGGTGGCCAATGTGCATTTGGTAAGCAATCATAAACAATGATGAAGTCAATGTCGGCATTGTTTACAAAGCTGATTAGCGGACTTTTAGTGTAGAGAAACACGATCATTTAATATAATTAGGAAAAGAGCTCATAAACAAACGTACGTCGATTCCAGCATAACAGCATTCCTAGAGAACTTGGCACACTTATTTTCATGTGCTTTGGTAAGGATCAAGAAGCCATGGAGGTTGCTGAGCCTTACCATACGATAAGTATACACCTAAAAGGAAAAGATACCAGTTATGCCCACGAAAGACAAAAATATATTCAGTAAAGTGTTCTAAGTGGAGGACTTTGTAATGAACACGGTTATGCTGAAGTGTTTTGTGTCAGCTGCAAACAAAAAGGAGAAAGGTGAAATCACGAGAAATGTGACTCAAACTTAAGTGCAAGATTTCTGCTTATCTTAGGAAATTTTACTTCACATTTAGTATAGTTTAAATCTATTAATTTTTAAGTTTACTCAACCACCAAAAAAAGTTTACTTATTTTTGTAACATGTTTCTACAACAATTCATTGAACAAAAATGAACACGAAATGTTCAATTTGTGTGTATTAAAGTGTAAAATGACATGTTTAAAGGTTCATTAAAGTTTATTTGAGCTATTTTAATTTTTAATATATTTCTTAGTACCATACTCTTTGAGGTCAAAAAAGACCCCACCATGGTAATCAAGGGTTAAAGCGATTGATAGATTTCTAATTTAACTCTTTATAATAGAAATTTAATTAATGACAGTTGGGATTATATATCTTTAAGTAATCTTTCCTTGTATAAGCTTTCCATATATTTACTGACTAGACATTTCCTTAAAATTAAACACTGATTTCTCTTTAATAATTGGGGCATGGCATGTTCATTCTATACAACTACATTGTAATTTAAAATGCACTACATACATACACATCCTATAATAGTTGTACTATATAAAAATAATGTAAGGTCACGTTTTATCTGTTATTGTTAAATCCCATGAGTTGTAATGTAAATTCATTGCATATGACAGTGTTAGGTTGAATTGTGAAGTTGTCAATAATGTATATCCATTTTTTGTGACAGTTAAAAGAACTTGATTTAACTGATTTGATTTCCATACATTAATCAATACATGAAATAGATTGCATCAAAATTTAAAGTTACAATAAAGAAAATTACTGTAAAATTTTAAATTCATTAGTATAATTATATTAAGTCCACCTGTCTTGGTTGTTTAGCATTTACAGTAAGTATGACCAAATGTTGGCATTTCGTATTATTATATAATTGTGATGATTTTGACTTATGATGTTGTGCAACATAACATGATAATGTACATTTTAACTTTGAATGAACCTCAACACAGCTTCATACCTATAACAATCAGACTGATTATTGCTGTGAGTAACTACAACTATTTTTTTACTGATACCAAGCTTGGTAACAAGGTGGACACAGTTTGAGACTTTATGACGGTCCTCCCATCCAACCTACAAACACAACACTTCCTGTTCTTGAAGTGTTGGTAACTTTACTAAGAAAAAATACTAACCTTTCTGGGACTCAATGTTCAGTATTTTCTAAAAAAAAAAAAAAAAAAAAAAAAAAAAAAAAAAAAAAAAAAAGTATAAACATTGATAATTCTAGAAACCTGTTGTTTTATCAAAAAAATTATTATTTTTGAGATATCTACCACTGTACGTATATGGGTGGGCGGGTGGGTTTACGTGCCATAGAATATATCATAGACCCACCCACCACTGTACGTGTATGGGTGGGTGAGTGGGTCAATACCACTGTACGTGTATGGGTGGGCGGGTGGGTCAATATCACTGTACGTGTACAGTACGTAACTGTTCAAATTTAAGTTATTTTTGAACAGATTTTTTCCAAACAAATTGCATTTGATCAAGAATGAAATTGCGCATTGGAATTGCTTTGCGAATTTCTAATCAGTTTTATAACAAAAATATAAAAATATCTAGTTTGAAGTTTTTACTTTCACTTATTTTTTAAAACTAGGCATATGTATTCAAAATATCAAAAGTAAACCCAATGCACAATATCATAACATTTAAAATGACACCTAATACACAACTTATTGTCAATAAATAATGAAAAAATATGTATTCTCAAATAACATTGTTCTTACGGGACTAAAATCAACATGGCCGACAGACTCTTAATGTAAGAGTTCTTACCTGGAGAAGTTTCACATTAGCTGGAAAGTCCCCAGTTAAAAGCTGGTCCCGCAAAATTCTGTAAGGCATTAAAAACAAAATTAACTCTTGAAAAAATAATACTAACCCATTCACCTACCTCACTTTGAAGTTGAACCAGAAATTCCAGAAAAAATAAGCCAATTCGTCAGAGTTTACTTAAACAATTGTAAAATCTACAAATATAGACTAATCAACATAATTTTGTCACCATTTTGTTCCTAATAAAATGGGCTTTAAATACAATACAAATTATATGACCTTAGTTAGGCCTAACTTATCATCTTTGCACATTTTTTTGGAAGCAACGCTGTTAAAATATTACAAAACTTCGCCATGGAAACCCCATAATTATTTAGAGAAACAATAGTTTTACGTGGAAAATTGATTATAAAATCTGTATCATTTAAAAATAAATTCTGTAGAACAAAAAATTGAAATGTCTGCAAAATTGGTATATTTCCCACAAAAGGTCCTATGAAGCACTCGACATTCATTTTGAACACTAAACACTCCTAATACTTTATTTATATGGCAACTAAATGATAATATTTACTTTCACAATACTTTACTAATAACGCACTGTTTGTTTACAAACAAACAACACAACAACACTCAGTTCTGTGTTCAGCCATTCAGAGACAGACGGTCGGCTGACGCGACGAAGCAATTGACTGACTGCACACGCATATGCCACCTAAATAGACTTGCTATAAACCTTTGTAACAACACTTTTCTGCGTAATATCCGCGGAAGCCTATGTAAAAACTAGTGTAGTTATCCATAGTATTTTGTTTTCTATAAATAAATATGTATATACGACAAGTTATTTGAAATATAATAAACATTGTCTAACTACGAGTATACTCATAGTTGTATGAATGGGTCTCTGATAATCACTACGAGTATACTCGTAGTTGTAGGGGAATGAGATAGTAAAAGAAAAACGTTTTTAGTTTAAGCCTAGATTTAAAGTCAATGTCAAGTACAGCATCTGCATTATTTCATAGTTTAGTGTAATTACATTACATTAATGTTCAAGCAAACAAATTGAAATTGTATGGATAGAACGAGTACAAAAGGTTTTGATGAAGAAGGTAAGTTTGAGGAAAATTATGTAAGAAAATCAATTATATCACGAAATAATTACATAGAAGTGCTTGTTAATTCATTTAAGAGACTAGTTTAAGATGATAACTAACTAACACTTAACCAACAAATACATTGTATACTACATTGAATGGGGGGGGGGGGGGGTGAGCAATGCTAAGCATTTCTAAATTTTACCTCCAGTTTTGCACAGGAAAATTCAGTTTATTATAATCTAAAAATAATAATATGCAATAGTATTATATGTAATAAGCCTTCTTATTAATAAAACAAAATATAATATAATAAATGCCACATACGAAGAAGATAACATTTATTGAAACAACAAACATTGTGGTAATAGTATACAAACAATAGAAGAAAACTGTACGTTAACCCATTGACTTGTGAATTTATTTGCACTGCACAGTCGGTTTTTCATCCTATTAAAATCAAGGAAAATGTATGCATTTGGCAAAAAAAATCATAAAGAATACAATTTTCAAACTAGAGCAAAAATTGAAATATTTTTTATTTTTATAGTAAAACAGTCTTAAAAAATATATAGTTTGTCTACAAAAAATAATTATAACAAAATAATATAAAAATAATGATTTTTTTTATAAATTTTAAAAACAAATAAATGTACATATTTTTTACTAAAAAATTAAAAATTATTACTGAGTTGCTGTAGTTTAGTCAACAGTTTAATTATCTACAAGAAAATATTATTTTAAAATCATCACACACAAAAATTTTGTAAACCGATGTAAAATTTGTTATTTAGCTTTAGCTAAACATATAAAACAATGTTTACCTAGAACTACAGGATGATAAAACTTGAGTGGGAGTATATATTTATTATTATAAATAGCTTTTTAATTAGCATAATACGTGTTGGTACATCGATTTCGGTGAAACACGCTCACCTTCCTCAGATCAGAGGGATTCACAAAAGAATTCTGGTTCTTTTGTGAATCCCTCTGGTCTGAGGAAGGTGAGCGTGGTTCACCGAAATTGACCACCATAATATTTGTGCATTTTGTACTTGTATTGTAATATATTTGTGCATTTCATGCTTATATTGTAATAAATTTGTGTTGTGGGACGTTTACTTGTACTGTAAATATTTATAATAATAAATATATAGAATTCCAGTATTTGAAAATTATGAGACAAACTTTATACAAATATAATAAAAATAGAAACTCACACTAATAATAATCCTTTAGTCATGTTCCCGCCATGACTAATAACAAAACATTCGCACTCGTCTGCTTATATTTACAGTCACAAACTGAGAGCTAAATTTGATTGTAATACAAACCAGCTTACTGTTATAAAGCTGACAAGGAACTGAAAGCAATATTGAAGCACATAGCGTAACAATAAGTTGGTACACATCGTTGTTTAGCTCGCAAACACCGTAGTTTGGCGTGCGACATGGCCGGTGTGCGATGTATTTTTAGGTTACAAACGATCAAGTAGTAGCTCATATTTTTTTAAACAGTATTTCAGTTTTTACTGATTGTTTTTATTAATATTTTTAACCATTTGAGGCAATAATTTTTTTTAATATTTAAAAGGCATTGTTACCATAACGACACAGTTCCGTAATAGCAATTTTGAGCCCAGATCAGCCGTCACGGAACGGTTCCATGAAAATAGGCCAATGGGTTAACCCATGAAAAGTTTGGTAATTTTTCTGACATGCACTTTTTAAAGTGACAGTTTTCATTATGAGTATACACTGAAGACAAAAACGAAAATAAGGAAAATGTAGCAGTTTTATAGATTACAATGTTACAAATGATATACGATCATTTTTCCTATAGTAACTATTAATTTCTATTCATTGCTTTATTTTACATAGAAACAAAAGATTTCTTCTTATTTTATTGAAAAATAAATATTTATGGGAAAGTTTTAACATTAATACACAATCATATACAATGTAGACTGCACTAATACAAATGCCAAGGATTGAAATCATTGGTATGTGCTATTACGGAGATGGTATTGAGAGCAACATCATGATTAGATCATAGTAAATATTTTCATTAACATCAAGTTGGAGTCATCTCGTTCAGTGTCTGCTTGAAGCAACTCTCAGTCCATTTCATTGCTATAATTAGCTACATTCATCATAATATGTCTACGGTTTTAAAAGATTTTTGCCTAAGACATCACATTACACGTTTACTAGTCCAGAATAGAGGAGTGTGGCTTAACTAGTGCAAAAACAAAAATAGGCCTTATTTTAGAGTTTGTTTCAAAATTAAATAAGCATAATAAGTGTAAGTTTATAAAGAGTGAAAGTAATAGAGGAATAAATCGTTCAATAGAGTGATGGTCGATAGTTCATAAATATATTGTAAAAGGTCTTTATAAGAAGATATAGTAAAGATCAGTATCCAGTCTAGAACAGTAATAGTCTTATGTAAAAATAAACCAATCTGATTGTGGATTAAATAGAATGCAACTCTTATTATGTTAGTTCTAAAATAATATTTCATTTCAAATACGATTTATGTCAAACTATAATAAACTTTATGGGAAAAACTTACAGAATCATTGCACAGCAGACATGGATCAAAAATGAAAATCTGTGTATGTCGGCAAAAAGGGAATCCCATATCCTCAAAACATCGGGTAAGGGAAACTCCTGCGACAGAAGAAGGGTGAGCCATCTGAAATACACAAGAAAACATTACAAGACCTCAGCTTGTCACCAGATGCCTTTGTAGTTGAAATTATATCTTTACTTTCATATTATATTCATATTTCAATATCATATTTTATTTATATGGGAGTAATTTTCTACAATACTATAGAAAATAATGTAATGATGATCCCAAACAGTTTTGAAGGATTATAAATCAGCTAGCAAACAAAAACAAAATTAAAGATCAATTTCCTATTTTTAAATTCTTACATGGCATACAGTCTGTATCTCCATTACTACTAAAACAAATTGTAAATGACTAATACATTTTTTTCATTAGTTGGTCAAAACCAAGCAAAAACTATTAATCCTATCGGGGTGCCTATCGTGGTTGATTCTGACTACAGACTGAACTGTAACATTACGACCTGTTACTGAACTAGACGTTATATGCCATGTGACTGCTCTACATGGAAGGTCTGCTTTGGGTTATGATGGTGTCTATGCAGATATCCTCAAATTGCACATTGAGTCTTTGGTCCACCTCTTCTTTACAATATCAATTTAAGTTTTTCATCAGGTACATTTCCTAGTAATTTTAAATTGGCCAAAGTTATACCTCTATTCACGAAAGACAAAAACATATCGGATGCGTTATACGACACCAACAAAGAAATCAACAATAATTTATCAAACGGTGAACGTTCCATATTATTTGGATCTAAAAAAGGCCTTTGACTCCGTGGACAGAGATAAACTGTTGTCAAAACTTAAATGCTTTGGGGTTCGTGGTATAGCTTTGCAGTGGTTCCGGAGATATGTCACTGGTAGACTTCAGTGTTTTTCTATCTGTGAAACTAGCAGCGATCCTATTCCTGTAGACTATGGTGTGATTCAGGGTAGTACAATGGGTCCACTCTTATTTTTAATTTATATAAATAATATTTCAAAAATTAAACTTCATGATAAACTATTTTTATTTGCAGACGATGCATTGATTTTTCCGAGCGGTCATACCTGGTTGGATGTGCAAGAATTAGCTTCAAGAGACCTCTTCGTTTAAAAAATTGGTTTGACCAAAACGTACTTCCATTAAATATAACTAAAACAAAATTTATGCCAATTTTCTTAAGAAGCGCCACAGATTATAACCTAGAAAATCTCAAATTACACACTTGTGGTAATTATGTTGACATTTGACTGTGATTGTGCAGTGATTGAAAAAGTTGCATTCTTAAAAATACTTAGGTGTAGTTTTCGACTTTAGAATGTCATGGTCCAATCATATAAATCTTCTGGTTAAAAAACTTCATAAACATTTTTTTGCATTCAGACAACTAAGTGAAGTTTTAGAAGAGAAGGAAATCAAATTAGCCTATTACGGTTTCATTCAGTCTCTCCTTACGTTTGGTAATATTGCTTGGGGGGGGGGGGGAGTAAGTCCATTCTTCAACCCTTGTTCATAGCACAAAAGAAAATTCTTAAAATTAGTTACGAAAAAACTCTCATTTTCCAACAGATTCATTATTTAAAGAATCTACTCTTCTTACCGTTCGTCAGTTGTACATTCAAACGCTTTTAACTTACATATTCCTGCATCGTAATTCAGTTTTCACAAACATATCTCACAATTATAACAAGCGCTATGGGCATAAATTCTGTGCAATTATATAGATCATTTTCTTCAGCAAACTCATATTATATATCAAATATTTTATACAGAAATGTTTGCAAGTATTTTCATGATACAGATTTGTTTGCATCTCCTTCTCTTGCAGTCTTTAAAAAACGAGTTAAGAGTTGGATTATGCAGTTGGGAATATCGCAGGCTGAGGCTCAGTGGACTACTAGCAGACCTAACCAACTCAACCATCCCCTCTCTCCTCACCAGTCATATGCTGCTTGAGCACTTACTCTACCATCATTTTTTATTGCTATACCTATATTATTTTCCACTAACTATTATTATGATTATTTGTCATTTTAGATATGGCATCCAGACTTTCCCTTTAGTCAATTTTAAGGTTACATCAGTCAATTATTGTATATGTTGTATTGTTATCGATATTCGATATGGGAGATCGATGTCTACCCCCTGACTTGTATTCAGTTATTTATCACCACCAATTTGAATTTGACAAATGTTCGGCAAGATAAATGTTTCAATACTCAAGTTCGGCACACTTCTTTCTTTACTCCTCTTGTTAATTATTTTTTCTTCTTACTTTTTCTTTATATTCTTTTTCTGGTTTCTTATTTATATTTTAATTATCATATGAAATTGATTTTATTGATTTTTAAAGACACACATTCTACGATTTTTTTTTGGCTTTTTAAACTCATATCGTTGCAACAGTTGCTCTAAGAACTCTGGCCTGCGTACGCCGTCATGCCCATGTAGCTTATTTTCTTAGTTATAACACTACTTTTAGTTATAAACTTCTTTGTTGTAAACCTTAACTTTTAGTTATTTTTCTTATTTTTACTATACTGCATCATTTAATTTCTCACAAAATCAAATTCAGTGTATAGTATTATTGTTTACAGTATTGTTTTGTGCTTTTTTTAGTTTTATTCTATGCTGGAAATAAAAATAATTTTTCATTTCATATTTATATGAATGTTCCTTTTGTTCCAAGAGCTCAGTTATGCATAGGTACCCTGAATAAAAACTGCTTCTAAAACGGTTCCTTAGAATTTAGATTATGGAAAGATGCACATTATAATAAGACATGATATTTCAACAACACATTCAAGCACTGTTAAGAACTAAACTGAATCCATACTGAATTATTAAACAAAATAGTTTATCACATATAATTATGCTTCATCAAATTCTTATTTTCTAAGTCATTATACTCAGGTTTCATACTGTGTAAACACTTTTATAAACACTTAGGTTTATAAACACTTTTTATAAAATTCATCTTCCCCTTACATATTCAATGCCTAAATGAAGTTGGAAACTGCTTAAAGAAAGAGATGCCGATGCCTCTACAAAGGTACATACACTACATGCAGCTATCCTTCAGGCACTGTCAATTTCAAACAACATAAATTATATTCAAAGAGCAATAAAAAAAATATTAATCTGTCATTATATGAAATGTTTTATGATATGAATACCATGCATTAATGAGGTATTTATATATCAATTTTATGAATTAGACTTTTCTATGTACTACGAATAAAATTGAGAGGCACTCATTTATTTTACTTCGTGAGTTACTGTAACTAATTACCAATTTTACATTTTTTTTTAAAGTTCAAGAAAATAGAAAAAACATTGACATTACGTCCCACAAAGATTCTATTAAATGACTGAGAATTAGAATTAATGTGTTGAATGACATAACCTTTTAAAGAATTGCAATCAATGTGTAACTTTTAATTCACTAATATATATACTAAAAAATGTATTGGCATAAAATTTAAATGTCTGATATTAACCCTTTTGAGAAAGAGTAACCTAAAAATACCAGGATATTTTGCAGAACATTAGGGTAATGACTGTAATTTAATAACAATAAATCATATCTTCTAGGAAATATAAATATTTTTTTACAGACAATACAATGAGCTTTGAGAACATAGAAACTTTGGCTGAAAATATCTTTAGGTAAAATTATTATGTTCTCATCTTTTACTTTTTGTGGTAATTTATTGTACAGACGTGCATCCAGCGTATGAAGGCTTCTCAAACATCTTCAGGGCGTGAGCAGGGAGATTAAAACAAGTGAAATAGTGTAGTCATTGTTGTTCAGACAAGAGTCTGTCCTGATAATCTAACAATATTCGCCAAAACATGTTCTTTTTTTTAATCCTTCCAAAAACTCATAAGCAAGTTATTTTGTTTTTTGGCACTTGCACAAGATGCTCTTTAGGAAATGCAATAAGGCTTGATGAAGAACTAATTCTAAATGTGAGCTAAGTTATGTCATAGAAACGTTAACCAACCTAAAACTGTAGTATTGTGGACATAACTCTTGCTGTTGCAATCTTGTGTAGATTGTGTAGTCATTGTTTCTCAGCTCATCACAGAGCCGATTCATCAGCTGATTTATCCCACTTTCTGCCTCATCCAACGACTTGATAAAGAAATCTCTTATTTCAGCCATTAGGTTTGTGAATACAAAAAATGTATCTGCTTCAGCATGCTCTAAAAAAGAAAAGAGGGTTCCGGTTAAACTTTTGTCTTCGCAAGGTAGGTTCCATATAATAAAGCCAGATATAAGAAGTGCACAAATTTGTTCAAGTGTATGATTACAAAATTTCTAAGCAAGAGGCCTATGGAATTACTTGATTTGGAAAGTTTAGCACAAATTACAATTTATTTACAACCGTATGTATTAACTGCTATCCCTTATAATACGGGGAGAGAGGAAGTAGAAGGCTCTTGGGGGCTATGGTGTTACCATAAACAGTAAATTATAGATATACACACAAACACAACACAATAACAGATATTTCAGGGCCACTGGTCTCTTCTTCAGTCACTCAGACAAAAGCCACTTCTCAGTCAAAGTGAGTGACTGTTTGTGTCAAGGAGTCTGTTTGTATGGTTTCAAATTATTCATCTATTTATTTAATTTATAAAAACATTATTTTAAAAGCCAATTATGTTAAACATTAACAAACATTTTTTCTGAATAGCTTAACCATGCCATCGGTTCCATTACATTATGTACCATTCCACCATTTAAAATACCTAAGAACGGTTTTTTCAGTCTACATTTCGGTACATCTAGCTTATCTGCATATCTGAACTAAGTGGATGACTACATTATAATGGTTTGAACTAATTCAAAGAGTAAAACTTTACAACAAAGTATGAACAGTTGTACCAACCCATGTCTATTCTCGACGGTCTATGAGCCTTCCCGGTACATAAGGCGATCTGGAATATAACAAAGGAAATATTTTCACAGATCATAATACTTTGCAGAGTAAGTTCAGAATTTCCTAAATAGAAACTATTCAAAATGCCAGTGGTCAAACAACCTTTCCTTTATTACCATGCCATCAGCATACACCTAGTACCGCACAAGCTCACTTCATAAGGCCCGGAGAAGAACCGTACAACAGCCTGAAACTGTTTGCAAGCTTCGCTGCCTCTAATATGATCAGGAAGATTATTCCAAAGTTGGCAAGCAGTTACAGTAAAGGAATTGTTGTGTTAAGTAGTTTTATGAAGAGGAATTGACAACAATGAAGATCCACGCCGAGCGTTCCAAGTACTGGTCTCAGAAATGTAAGAAAAATGTTGGAGAATTACTATATAAGATTGAATACAAAATAGTGAGAATATGAAGCATTCAATTTGAGAAGACAAAGGATTTTGAAAAACGAGGTAATGTGATCTCTACGTTTAAGGAAGAAAATTTGGGAAATGACTTGGGAAAGTTACTAAAAAAATGTAATTGAGCTACAGTTACTTATTACTCATATCTAAGTAGATATTTGGCCGCACCAACAAAGTCTCCCCATCTTTCTCAATTCCCTGCCACTCATATCTAAGTAGATATTTGGCCGCACCAACAAAGCCTCCCCATCTTTCTCTATTCCCTGCCACTCATATCTAAGTAGATATTTGGCCGCACCAACAAAGCCTCTCCATCTTTCTCTATTCCCTGCCACTCATATCTAAGTAGATATTTGGCCGCACCAACAAAGCCTCTCCATCTTTCTCTATTCCCTGCCACTCATATCTAAGTAGATATTTGGCCGCACCAACAAAGCCTCCCCATCTTTCTCTATTCCCTGCCACTCATATCTAAGTAGATATTTGGCCGCACCAACAAAGCCTCCCCATCTTTCTCTATTCCCTGCCACTCATATCTAAGTAGATATTTGGCCGCACCAACAAAGCCTCCCCATCTTTCTCAATTCCCTGCCACTCATATCTAAGTAGATATTTGGCCGCACCAACAAAGTCTCCCCATCTTTCTCAATTCCCTGCCACTCATATCTAAGTAGATATTTGGCCGCACCAACAAAGCCTCCCCATCTTTCTCTATTCCCTGCCACTCATATCTAAGTAGATATTTGGCCGCACCAACAAAGCCTCCCCATCTTTCTCTATTCCCTGCCACTCATATCTAAGTAGATATTTGGCCGCACCAACAAAGCCTCCCCATCTTTCTCAATTCCCTGCCACTCATATCTAAGTAGATATTTGGCCGCACCAACAAAGCCTCCCCATCTTTCTCTATTCCCTGCCACTCATATCTAAGTAGATATTTGGCCGCACCAACAAAGCCTCCCCATCTTTCTCTATTCCCTGCCACTCATATCTAAGTAGATATTTGGCCGCACCAACAAAGCCTCCCCATCTTTCTCTATTCCCTGCCACTCATATCTAAGTAGATATTTGGCCGCACCAACAAAGCCTCCCCATCTTTCTCTATTCCCTGCCACTCATATCTAAGTAGATATTTGGCCACACCAACAAAGCCTCCCCATCTTTCTCTATTCCCTGCCACTCATATCTAAGTAGATATTTGGCCGCACCAACAAAGCCTCCCCATCTTTCTCTATTCCCTGCCACTCATATCTAAGTAGATATTTGGCCGCACCAACAAAGCCTCCCCATCTTTCTCTATTCCCTGCCACTCATATCTAAGTAGATATTTGGCCGCACCAACAAAGTCTCCCCATCTTTCTCTATTCCCTGCATCTTCTTCCAGCGCTCCTAATCTCTCTAGATCTGCCTTCACTTGGTTCCACCATTTTAGCCGTGGCCTACCTCTAGGTCTTCTTCCTTCCAGTTTTTTTTTATAACTTGTTTTAGATTGTTGTCATCCTTTCTTCTCAAAATGTGTCCAGCCCATCTAATCCTTCTACATTTATATTTACAGACTACATCTGGATCCTTATAAATTCTCTTAGTTCTCTGTTGTGTCCACAAGTACTTCAATTTTGAGGACACATATCAATAACACTATAAAAGAAATATGGCTGAACAATATTTCGTAAAAGTAACTGTAACTGAGTAACATTTTTTTAGCTGTAACTTAGTTACAGTTACGATTACAGTTATTTTACGAAATATTGTTCAACCGACCGTATTTCTTTCATAGTGGTATTGATATGTATCCTCAAATTTGAGGCACTTGTTACTGAAACACTTAAAATGATTATGTTCAATATACACAGTAAACGCCGAAACTTTAACCAATCGTACTTATATTCAGTTACTTCAAAGAAAGTTGCAATTTCTGCTCATATAACTTGAACTGCAGCCATATTTTTATAATTAATTAAAAACTATTAATTAACCAACAAAATTATAAAACTAAAAACTATTAATAAACAAAAAATAAATTAATTTAATTCCAAAGTAATATATGAGCACATACACAGTGATGATACACTGACCCCAATCACAGTACGCTGATGACCAAAACTACCGTCACTGTACAGACTGACTAAAGTAAACAAACAAGGGTTGGAGTTATCTAGTTAATGTTTGGGCTTGGGGGAGTAAACCAGTTGAGGACGACGAGTCCACTCGGCAAACCCCACAGGTGGGCAAGCTGAATTCCAGGAAATTCCAGGATGATTGGGACGCCAGTGGTTTCTGTGTTTTCCATATTGATTTTACACGAAAAATGTAACGACTAACGAAATACTATTATTGACTATTCGTTTCTTAATTTTGTAAAGAATTATTCGTTACTCGTTACTATTTAAATACAGTATATAACGGTTGCGTTACAAATTTCCTGAAAATTGTAGTTATTCCCAAGTCTGCAAACTAATCTGAAATGTTAATTTGTTCAAGAAAAACGCATTCTCAAAAGTTTAATCCTTAACTAACCTCTCCAATCAGGTGTTGGATCACAAGCAAATGCGTAATAGATTGGACCAATTATTTCATTCATTCCTTGAACGTAGCTCTGGCCTGGATTAAGTTTAGCATATAGAAAGAGCAGACGCTGAACCACTTCCCAGTGAGCTTCAGCTCCTTCATCTAGCGGAGCATAGTCTTCAGGAGCCTTCCTCGTAGATAAGGCGATCTGGAATATAACAAATCATAATACTTTGCAGAGTAAGTTCAGAACTTCCTAAATAGAAATCGCTCAAAATGCCAGTGGTCAAACAACCTCTTCTTCTTTTCGATATAACCAGTATAAGTCTTAAGATAGAAAGTATATTCAGCTAATTCAAATATCTTTAAAATAAATGAATTATCAAGTGATGTCCTAGCTAAACTAATAGCGGAAAAATTGTCCACTATGACATGCGCACTACCTTCTACCAAATCTCAACCAAGACCTGCGGCATCTAGGACTACAAGACAGTCTCTACATGAGTCACACAGGACAAGAGGCCCTCAAGCTTCGACCCCTTTCGAACTTCCACATGAGACCTATGCTGACGCAGTCAAGACAGTGCCTTAAATCAAGCCAAAGACTGTCAACTCAGTAGTTAGGCCAAGATTTGAAAACGGAAGTTTGATTTTTTTAGGCACTCCAAACCTAGCCTCGTTCAAAAAATAAACGACAAAAAAAACAGGAAACAAAATTTTAATCAGGTAACAAATTTTGGAAACAAAATTACGCTGTTGCACCAAAACGCTCAGGTAGCAACGAACAAAGGAGATGAGTTCACTCTCTTGTGTGAGGAACTCAATCCGATATTTTGGTCGTTTCGGAACACGGTTTCAATGACAACAATATCGAACACTTCAAAATTCTAAATTATCAATTAGCTAATTTTCACTGCAGAACTTCCACTAAAGGAGGAGGTGTAGCAATCTTCACGAAAGATTCATTTCTCTTTACCCCATACAGACTGACTGATTCAACTGACAAAATCTTTGAGACAACTGGGGTGAAAGTAACGACTAAAACCTCACAACTCACAATCATCGGGTTATATAGATCCCCCAGCGGAAATGAAGATCTGTTTTTTCAAAATTTCGAACAATTGCTGTCTGATGTGACGGATAGGCAGAACGACTTTGTTATCGTCGGGGACTTTAATATCGATACTCTCGATGTTAACAGTGCCACGACTAGACGACTAGATAACTTATTGAAGTCGTTCGGCTTGGTCTGGTCGATCGATTCTCCCACGAGGGTGACGGATCGTTCAGCGACAGCCATCGACAACGTTGTGACAAACCTAATTGACGCGAGGGTGTCTGTGGTCGACACAGCTATATCAGACCACTGCGGCCAGTTGGTTGTCATTGACAGTCACGCACCTCAACGAAATCCTATTACACAAAAAACAGTCAGAGTCACGAGGCCCGATAACATAGCACTCCTTAACTCTATGCTTTCGAGGGAGAGATGGAGTTTTCTAAACTTCATTGACCCAGTTGAGCAGCAATTTTCAACATTCTTGAACACATTCAATTTTCACCTAAACGTGAGCTGTCCCTTAATTAAAAAACAACAAAAAAAGAAGCACAGTAAATGCACATGGATTACCAAAGGTATTCTAGTGTCAAAAGAAAAATTGTTGTTCTTCTATGAAATAAAAAAACACACATCAAATGAAAGATTCAAACAATATTTTCTAAATTATAAACGGATCTATAGGAAAGTCATAAGAGCCGCAAAGGCGTATGACGTAAATAAAAGATTGCTCACTTCAAAAAATGTGTCGAAAACCGCTTGGGCCATCATAAACAATAAGAAACCACTGACAGACAAACAGATAGAACTAAAAATTGGAAACGAACATGTCAATGATCCCTTAAAGGTCGCTGGTGTGTTCAATAGTTTTTTTGCTTCGGTTGGTTTAGACCAGGGACTAAGTTCCTCAGTAAACCAGCCATCCCTTTTTTTAAAACACAGCCCGATATTCTCCATGGCTTTGAGCCTCCTTAATGAGGAGGAAGTTGCCAGAGTGATAAGAGACCTTCCAACTAAGAAGTCAAATGACTCAAGCTATGTGTCAACGTGGCTCCTCAAACAGTGCTCGAAGCATTTATTAGGACCACTAACACACTTGATTAATATTTCATTTCACTCTGGAACTTTTCCCACCCCCCTCAAAACTGCAAAAGTTATCCCAATTTTCAAAAAGGGTGATCCCTTGTCCCCTCAAAATTACCGACCAATTTCAATGCTGCCTGTTCTTAGTAAGGTGTTTGAGAAAGCTTTTCTTACGCGTTGTTTACATTTTTTGGAAAGCCACGATTTACTGTCTGACAATCAATTCGGCTTCCGAGGTGGTAGATCGACAACAGACGGGGTGGTGCGTCTGGTCGATATGATAGTGGAGGGCATTGAGAGCGGAGAGATGACACTAAGTGTATTTCTAGACTTATCAAAGGCCTTCGACTGTGTGGACCACAGCATCCTAATTCGTAAATTGGAACATTACGGGATACGAGGAGTGCCACTTAGATGGCTTGAATCGTTTCTTAGTGACAGAAGGCAATTTGTAAAAATCTCAGATGTTAGTTCGAGGGAGGAGCTGCTGAGATACGGGGTACCTCAGGGCGCTATTCTCAGCCCACTCCTCTTCTTGGTCTACGTCAATGACGTTGGCTTATCGGTGCACAACGGGCGACTCGTTCAGTACGCCGATGACACGACTCTCTGGTTCAAAGCAAATTCAAAAAACGAACTGGAACAATTGTCCTTCTTAGAGCTCAATACCACAATTCAACAGTATAATCAGCTCAACCTCAAAACAAATCCTGCAAAATCCACATTCATCCAGTTCCGGTTACGACAAGTCGACTCGGATCATAGTCTTGCAGTAATGATAGATGAGGCCGAGATCGAAGAAGTTCATTCGACGAAATTCCTTGGGATACACCTTGATCGAGGTTTGACCTGGGAATGTCACGTCGATAGCATATGCTCAAGATTGTCTTCAGGCATTTTTGTGCTCAGGCAACTAGCAAAATATTGCCCTACTGAGATATTGATGACGGCATATTATGGAGTAATCTACCCGCATCTTTCCTACGGGGTAGTTTTGTGGGGGGCTTGCTCAAACTCTCTTTTGACAAGAATTTTTGTCCTTCAAAAAAAAGCAATTCGAATAATTGCAAAGTTAAATCCCAGAGTCGTGCAAAGAAACGTTTAAACAACTAAAACTGCTGACACTTCCTTGTCTCTATATTTTAGAAACGTGCATGTTCTTCAGGACCAAATGCCAACATGTAAGAGGTAGCGACCTACACTCATACCCAACTAGAGGCAGGGAGGACTACCGAACTGGGAGACACAGAACGGTGGTCCATGAACGACTGCCTTCCCAGGTGGGAGTTCATTTTGTCAACAGGTTGCCTAACGCAATCAAAAGTGCCACAATGCCCAAGGTATTCAAAACTCGTTTGAAAACGTTTCTGATTGATAACGCTTTCTACAGTACCGACGAGTTCATGGCACATGAATGGGGGATCTAATTGGCTGACTGACTAGGGGCTAGACTGGGATAATCCGAATAAAAGGGAGCCTGTATGAAAAATAAATTGTATGTTTGAATGAGATTTTCATGTTAGTATGAATGGAAAATTTTAGCTATAAATATTAACTATGACGATTGCCATACAATTATATATTGTTTTAAGCAATAAACCTATTTATTATTATTATTATTATTATGTTTAATACCAACTACCTGCCTGGTATTTTTAAACTCCACATATTATTTATTGCACAAATAAATTTAAATAAAATGCAGAAAAGTTACTACACACAATAAAATATTGTTTGAAAATTATTTATTAGCATTGGATTATTCATGATATGTAGATAATACTTGCTTGATATGGAGATTTCCAATGCTTTGAGTGTTTAAGAAACAAACACAACGTTTTGACAAGTCTAACTAACTTCTGCCGTCTTTAGTTGTACTTACTAACTTAGCCTACATCTAAAACAATTTTTTTTCTTTTCCCTTTTTTTCCTTAACCCATACTAAATCATAAAAGACTTAATACTACATGCTAGATACTAAAAATTACTGTTGAAAGTCAAAATTAATATATATATATATATATATATATATATATATATATATATATATATATATATATCACACATAACATAATTATACAAAATATAATACACAATATGAAATACAAAAGAAATGCAAAAATATGAAATCAGTCAATAAAACTTAGAGCAAGTTATTAAATAGACCAAATACTCAATGATATACAAAAATAAATGCAAAATATAAAAAAATCAACAGAGCATAGATCAGGTTATTAAACAGACAAAATGAGACACGAAATAAATGAAAAAATTGAACAAAACATAGAGCAGGTTATTAAATAGACAAAATATTCAACTTATCAAACCAGCTTCTAATACCACTGAGGCGGGGGGGGGGGAGGAATCCTCACACCACTATACTCACGAGATCAACTCACAACAACCCTTAAAGAAAAAAAAGTAAAAGGGATAGGAAAAAAACTGTTTTAGATGTAGGCTAAGTTAGTAAGTACACCTGAAAATGGCAGGAGTTTGTTATACCTGTCAAAACATTTGTGTTTCTTAAACAATCAAAGCATTTGAAATCTTCAAATATTATCTACATATCAATTCTCCCTAGTGTAGGTGTTTATACGCTGTCAAATATTTTAGACAAATCAAAACAACTAAGGAAATTTCAATTTATTCTTAAACCAAGATTTTCCAAATAAGATTTCAATATTTTATTTTAGTTCACAGTGCCTAAAACAACAGACCAAATATTTATTCTAAAACAAATAACCTCAAAGTATTGGGAATACAACAAAGATATATATGTAATGTTTGTCGATTTTAGCAAAGCCTACGACTCAATAAATAGACATAAACTGTGGAAGATGATGAAAAAGTATGGATTACCTAATAAAATAATTCAGTTGGCAAAAATGTGTTTAAACGAATCCAAAGGGAAAGTAAAAATAGGGAAAGAATATACAGATACATTTAATATAAATACTGGAGTGAGACAAGGTGATGGTCTATCTCCATTATTATTCAACATAGCACTAGAAGAAGCTCTCAAGAAAACAAGAAATAGTGAAGGAGGGGCAAGACTTACTGATAAAATAAACCTTCTAGCATTCGCAGACGATGTAGCCATTATAGCTGAA
This sequence comes from Stictocephala bisonia, assembly GCA_035578905.1. Classification (NCBI taxonomy): domain Eukaryota; kingdom Metazoa; phylum Arthropoda; class Insecta; order Hemiptera; family Membracidae; genus Stictocephala; species Stictocephala bisonia. The sequence continues at coordinate 29,493 of JAQJVL010000163.1, read as the reverse complement.
AACAAAAATAATCTAAAAGTGCTAACAGAAGTACTAATTGAAGAAGCAAGAAAAGTGGGTTTACAAATAAATGAAAACAAAACCAACTACATGAAAATAAGTAGGCAAGATGATGAGGAAGACCACTTAGAAGTATTAAACTATAGGTTCCAGAAAACTAGTATTTTTAAGTATCTGGGAGTGATGATCACAAACAATAATAGAGAAGAAATAGAAATTCAGAGTAGACTCACAGCAGCAGAAAGATCATACTGGAGTTTAATAAAATTATTCAAAAGCAAACTGCTATCAAAAAACACTAAAATAAGAATGTATAAAACTATAGTGCAACCTGTATTGCTATACGGGTCAGAAACTTGGTCTTTTACCAAAAAATCTCAGAAACGCCTTATTACGTTTGAAAATAAAATTTTGAGAAGAATTTTTGGACCAGTAAAAGAAGAAAATGTATGGAGGATAAGGAAAAATAGAGAGTTAAAAGAATTATATGGTGAACCAGATATTGTGGGAATAGTTAAGAGTAGGAGGTTGAGATGGCTGGGCCATATTAACCGTAGAAGTGAGAGAGAGATGGTAAAGATGGTACTCAGAGGTACACCAGAAGGAAGGAGACCATTAGGAAGACCAAGGATGCGATGGGTTGATGAGGTGACGAAGGACCTGAGAAGAATGGGAGCAGATTTGGAGCTGGCAGAGGATAGAAGAGCATGGAGGCACATGGTTGGCGAGGCCAAAAACCACCTAGGTTTCCAATGGCCACAGGAGTAAGAGTAAGTAAGTTCACAGTGCATCTTTTGAGTTTTGAAATACTTTGTAAGGTGACATTTATCTTAGAATATTTTGAATGACAAAATTATTGTTATATAAATGTTTTAAAGACAAGTTCTATACTTACATAAATCAAAAGCAATACCTGATAGTTCAAGAACATAAAATGTGCATTCCAACCTAACATACTACAACGCGATAATTTTTAAAAATCTGGTTTTAGTTTATAACTCTTCATACGGTAGTAAAAATCTGTCTACTAGAAATTCACGATTTCTATTTAAATATTTTCTAATACATTTTACTACTTGGGGACCTTCTTCATACTAATAATATACTCCATTATATTATTGAGGATAAATAAAATATTACTTGGTAGTGTTCCCAATAATGAATTTTTTTTTAATGATTTTAAATTAAATATGGTGACAAATAGATGAATTTTAATTAAAACTTCAGCACACAATGAACAATTCAAAATTATATTAATTACTTTTGGACTTCTGAAACATAATTAAATTTTCAGATTATTAGTAGACCAAAGTACATTAAAACCTCTGAGAGTTTATAAAAAGTTCAACCACAGCCTTTTTAATAATATATCAACCAATGACTAATTAGTAAAGTTGTTTGTGTCGCTTGTGGTTTTTGTCATACTATAAAGATAAAACAACAGCTGCCCTGATATCAGCTTGTCCTCCCAAATGTATATTGATATAACAACAATGATGCTATGTATAATTATTATGTGTTACTTTAGTTGTAGAATTCTCAGCAAACTTATTCGGTAAATAAATCTACCAAAATCATATAAAAATACAAATAAAACTCTGCAGTTTGGCACAGAATATATAAGCATTTCTGCTTTCATATGCCTTTCAGGTTGTATTTAGTTTGTTTTTCTACTTTGTTTCCTGTTATGTTTATCTTGATACAAGTTTTAAAAATTCTAACAGATAAAAACTAACATTCGATTTTAAAGTTGTAGGAAATGTTATACTTAACACAACTGATACCTCTGAATACTTTTCCATCTTGAAAAACCAAAAAATCATAAAGGTTTGATTACTTTTTTTAAATCCATAGAAGCGTAAAGTTTTTACTTTTATGCTGTACTGTAAAAAAACTACAAGATCATACAAGATTTCTTGTTAATTAATTGATTACTTTGGTTAGTTACAAAACATTTTATGCTAGTCAAACTTACATAAACAAAAAAAATCTTTCTTGATAAAAATATTATGTAACGACTTTTCATTGTGATAAAGTTTTCACATTAAAGCTAATATAAATGTATGTTTGCAGACTTGTAAAATTTGTCTGATGCTTACACTCAAAGCTTTTTTTGAAAAAGAAAATATGCCAAATATGTAATTTAAAATTAATTCTACTTGTTAAACAGCCATAGCTATGTTTGTAAAATTAAGTTCATCGTGCTATTTTAATTATTTTTTATTTTATTTTACACCCTTCTTTAAATTTCCTAAAAAATTTGTTAATTTTTCAGGGATCAACATAGGTTGACCTATTTACAGTCCAAAATTTAAAATTTCACAACACTCAAATGTTGGAAAACATTTTTGTCTGTCTGTGAGTGATCCAAATGGCTTTGTAGAGTAATATATAGATATGATGATACATTTATGATTAACAAAGAATGTGTGAGAAAAATAATGCATTTTCAAACAAAAATGGAAGTCCAGTAATATTCCTTACTATTATCAGAGAAAAAATGAAAAGAAAAATACCTTGGTTATTTAGAAGTTTAAGATTAATTTTTACTAATATTTAATATAATAATAATAAAATAATACAATTATTCAAGCCTTATTTAATAAAACTATAGATATTTATTTATGTTATTTAAAAATATTTATTCAAAATAACTTTTTCATTTTTCTGTGATATGCAATATCAAGATTAATTATTATTAATTTTGTATGAAGTGTCAAATCTCTTACCTGCTGCTCATCCAGGAAAGATTGTAAACATAAAACTATTTATTATGACAGAAGCTTAAGGTATTCATTTAATTTAAAATAATTTAGATTATTTGTCAATAATAACATTGAAAGGATATTAAAACTTTCATTTCTCATATTTAAATCATTTTGTATTTATAATAATGTCATATGGTATCACATCAAAAGTTAAAGACAATCAGATGCTATACATATTATGAGAAGTCATAGATGAACATTTTTTTATGAATATGAAAGCACATAATTGTTATGAACTACCATTTAAGAATTATTACATCCTATTCAATGGCTTTCTTCAAAACATTACCCTTATTCTTAACAACAACCAAAACTACCACAAAATTCCTAATAAAAAAGGATTGCTCCTAAAACCAAGCCTTTAGGTACAACACACCTCATGTCAATTTTGCTAAAAGTAGAATTAATTTTGGCATACTGTTTTTATTAGTTGGCTAACCCTAAAAACTCATTTATATTCTAATAATTATTTTATTGGCTCGTCAAAATTTACAATAATATTATCAAAAATATACAAAAACAGGTGCCGTGTCAGACTTACCTAAACTTATAATACAGTAAAAACTAAGAACTAGACACGAATACTCAGAAACTAAGAACAAAATACTCAGTGTTAGAGATTCGTTTATAAGTATATTGTCCATAGACTTCATTATCTCAGTTGGAGGGAGCTACATTGTAGTCCTATGGGGGTGTAAAACACTTTCAACCCCATGTACAAAGCGCTACTCTCATACAATGTTAAATTATATACACAACTAGTATTGAATTAACTATTAATTTGATAAATTATTGGCAAAGGTTAAAAGTCCAATGTTGGTCTTTATTTAATTACAACATTCATTTTTTGCCCACTATTTTATCACGGGATTACTAGTTTCTTTTAATTAACCAAGAAAAACACTGTTGTTAAAACTTTAAGTACTCTTTAAAAACTTCTTCCACATAGTGATAAGTTTACTAACCATCACACATTTTAACATTTGTATTGAATATAATTGATAGTATCTAACAAGGTCTTATATTTATATCATCCTCTGTAATGTGGGATGATTCTTCTAATAGGTGGCAAAAAGTTGCTGTTGTTATTAATATTGTTAATTTTGAAAAGCCATTGTAATTTTAGAACACGAAAAATATTATTGACTTATATTTATGATTCATTAAGTGGGGAACATTTTTATTACCTGTTTCAGCAAAAATACTAAAAAGTAATAAAAGTTCAGCAACCTTAAAAATACAACTACAAAAAGCACACATTACCTACAGCCACATACGAATACATATAACTCAAAACCACCATCTACAGAAACCATTGCAAACTCTCTTGAAAGTCAATGTTTCATTGAATGCAAATAAAACTGTTACTTGTAAAGATGCAACTTTGTTGTGAGCTCAACTAATTTTGAATTTGTTAACATGGTTCTACGCATGCAACAAACTTATGTCTTTAAAATTACTGTCACAAACAACCAAAATTCGAATATATAAAACAATCATCAGTCCAGTATTGCTCTATGGAGCTGAAACATGGAAACTCAATAAAAAGGAAGAAAGGAAACTAATTGTCTTTGGAAATAAGATCCTCAAAAAAATTTATGGGCCAATTTTTGAAGAAGGAGAGTGGAGAAGGAGACACAACAGGGAGTTGAGAGAACTTTACAGGGACCTGGATGTAGTTTGTGAATTTAAATGCAGAAGGATTAGATGGGCTGGACATGTTTTAAGAAGAGAGGAGAATCATAATTTGAAACAAGTTATAATGAGGAATCCCGAAGGAAGAAGACCGAGAGAAAGACCACGGCAAAAGTGGTGGAAACAAGTGAAGGGAGACCTGGAGCAATTGGGAGTGACCGAGGAAGACGCGGAAGATAGAGACAGATGGAGGGGCTTTGTTGGTGCGGCCAAATATCTTCTTAGATATGCGTGGCCATGGGAGTAAGTAAGTAAGTAACATGGTTCACCTAATTGATCACCATTATATTTACAATGTTCTGCACATATCGTATTCAATTTAGTTTTGTGGCATTTACTTGTCAGGATCGGTTTGTCTGAATAATATTACAATATCGATGAGGTCACTACCTTGGTGATGCCAAGACCTTTCCTTTCAACATTAGCTGATTTCAAGACAGAATGCTCAACTCTGCGGTGTAGTCTCTTACTGCCTCCACTGTTGACCACAGCCTTGCAAGGAAACTCAGTAGCTTGCTGGAAGAATGATATGTCTGGACATAATCGCCTGTAGGAATACATAGGCGTATAGTGGTTAGCAAGTGTAAAGAGGGGTTTACACGCAACGTCTTATTATTCATATTAAAGGTACATCATAACGTCCCTTTTATTATGTGTTCACAGGGCAACGTCTTTTCTTACGTTATGGCTGAGCTCAGTTCGGCCAACGTTTAAGTTATAGTTTTACATTATAGTTCTAGAATGGAAGAAGCGCTTATATTATTCTCAACTATTGACTCTTGTTCGTCTTTAATTACGGTCACTATAATCCTTGTTTTGTATATGCCACAAACAGGAAAATTACTATACAGCTCAATAAAATATGTAAGATATTAACGAGTACATAGTCGTAGGTCTGTTGACATAAAATTGTGAGATACTTTTTTTTAATAAAGGTAACTAAATAACTTTGCTTTTTTAACATTAAAAATCTTAGCAAAAAATAGGGCAGAAAAGTTAGTACTGTATAGTGATTCCTATTTCTGGCGATATGACAAATAAGGAAAAGTGTTCACACCCTCCATCTTATCGTTGCAGTTTTCACAAAACACGCAAGCCTCGTCAGTTTTCATATCCATCTTTGGTTTTCATTACCTTTCGACAAAATGTACCTTTTGCTGTGTACACCCTACGTTTTAGCTGATAGGATTTATCCTTGCCAACTAAACGTACAGTAAGACGTTGCGTGTAAACCCCCCTTTAATGCAGAACTCTAATGAAGACCCTAAAGATATTTTTATTAGGTAGGGAAAGAAATAATCAGAGAAAAAAAGTTGTAACCCTTAGCATGTGGCAAACTCAACAGAAGCAGCCTTTGTATTTGGCCGTAGCGCAGTGAACAGCTGTAGACGATTTCGGTTATTTCCCTGCCTTGCAAAGAATATAGTATTCAATTTAATTTATGTTCATCGTGTAAACTGTCAATTAGGTTTGGGTGGATACATTAGTGATTATAATGTTATTAGAACATTATATCCCTGGCACAAGCAAAAGAAAAGTACAGCTGTAATATAATGTAGCCTTGAACTACGCGTCTACACCTGTCTAACGCAATCACTAGCAGTTAACTGCCTTACAGCGTTGTTTATTTTTATACTTCTTAGTTTTGTGTTTATGTTGTTTGGTTCATTTATTATGTTTCTTCTTTATTATTTAATTGTCATATTATATTATAGAAAGTGTAAAATAATGTGTAATATTAAGTTATAGTAGTTAGTATTTTATTTGTTTTTATGAGAAAAAAATACAGAGATGATAATGACTTTCTTCCTAGTTTGGTTAATGACATCTAGTGATTGTTTCATTTTTTTATTTCTTATGAAAAGTCTTATTTTGTATAAAGTAAAACTATTTGGTATTTTAGTTGTTGTTCATATAAAAAATAGCAATAAATATAGACGATAATGTTAGTAATATTTTAGAGCAAACTATTTCAAGCGCTTTTGGTGAACCACATATCGAAAGTGACACAGAAGATATTTTACTTCTTAGTATAGTGAACTGCAAGAGAGATAGTGACCTTGATAAGCTGTGCTCCTTGGCCTAACTCAAACAAGGTCCACACCAGTCTAGTGATATATAGTCAGGTCTAATAGTTTGCATTCAAAAATTAAAAAGGAATCAGCCTATGAAGTTTTTTCTTTGTTTCATTAGCTGGTTGAAATAAAGTGAGTTACCGTACTATTGAATTTTGAGTACAAGTTATTAGCCCGCACCAAACTCAATTTTTGGCGATTTTCTAACATTTTAAAACTTTCTCCAGGTAGGTTTATATAATATTGACTAACCAAAATTCAGATTATTTCTTATTATGTATATTTTCTTCAAACTAACAGTCTCCTGAATATTTTATTCATATCTATTCTGTAGCACAAAGAATGCAGAGTACATTTTCTTCATGATACAATTTTCAATCTCTACTTAAAATGTAATCAGGCTAAAAAATACGGCTCTCTAAAGAGGGAAGATGTATAGATCACATTCATTAATATTTAATTTGAATTGAGATTAGAGACAAACTTGACACTAGAAATCGTAGAACTTACCCACCCACCCACACAAAAAACAAATGAAGTTTTTGAAACTTCACATGCCCGCCCATCCACCCAACCAACAAACGAAGAGGCCTTGATGTGCCCACTCACTCATCTTACACACAAAGATTCCATGATGTGCCCACCCACCCAACGAACAAAGAACCTTGGTGTCAAAAAGTATACATACGAGCATATGTTTTAGTTACAATTTGACATATGAAACTAAACTAAAATCAGTGTTCATTTGTTAATAAATTGTTTTATAATTACAAGCTATATAAGATTTATCCCTAATGTAATTCAGCTTGAAAAGGGTTAAGCTTTGATTTCTTTTTGTTGATTTACATTCTCTAAATAAACCGATATCAACATTGAAAGTGAATTACTTTTACCATTTACCACCTGGCTATTACTACACTATCATTTTGTCTGGGATGATTTGTATACTACAACTAATCTATTGAGAATTCTTGGATGCAAGACTGTATTGATAAAGGAAACGATACTAATATCTGACATTGATTAGGATTCATGTCAATGGATCTATCAGTTTGCAATACTAATTGTACTTTATTATAGAATTACACACCTTACATCTTTATCAATCTGGAGCAGTACTTCATTGTCCTTGAAGTACGTCTGCCATTGACTGTCAGGGCTCATGCTTAGGGGGTGGTCATCAAATGTACAATCACCTTGGTCCCCACACTCCCCAGGACTTACTATCATTTCATCTACATGTAAGAAATACAATAAAGTCAATCAAGTAAACAAGCACAATAAAGTCAGTGAAACTGGAAATGGAAGTATATATTGTATAGTCTGTATTGTTAAAATGCACTGACTATCAAAAACATATGTCTGCCTATGATAGAATATATTAGAAACATTAGATCTAGTTACGTTATTTAACAAACCTAAAAATTGTACATCAAACATATTACAGCATTCCCTGAAATTATCTGGATTAACTGTCAAATCGATTTCTTTTTATCCTGATTTTTTTTTTAAGAGTGTATAGTATGCACTACAGATTTTTTTACGTTACTGATGTCATATATAAATACTTATACCTCAACTCTAAATACTCGGATGATTACTTGCAATCATAAATTTATTGTACTTGTACGTATAAAGTAGATTGGGTGGGTCAATATCATTGTATGAGTATAGGAGGCCTGGTAGGTAAATACAATTGTATTTGTTAGAGGAGGGCAGGTGGTTCAATACCACTGTATATGTATAGAAGGGGTTAAATTAAGAATCCTATATAACCCTTTGGGGACCGAATGACCATATTTCGTCATTTCGGTCCTCAAGGGAAAAAACGTAAATGACGAAATATAGTCATTCTGTCCCCAAAGGGTTAAATAGGATTTTTAATTATATCGAAAATAGACAAAAGTATGTTGAAATAAAATTCAAAACCAAAGAAGGCAAAGTAGAGAAATACAAAGCCAAAACTAGCAAAACAAAAACAAGAGTCCCTCAAGAGTCCCTTTTTGGTCCTGTTTTATTCATAATTTAGATGATACAACAATATTCAGCATAGAATAAACATAAGTTAATTGGAACTAAATTCATTCATTTTAGCTAACAAAATATGAATAGCCTAGTAGTTTAAAAATAGTGGGGAAATGCTAGTAAATCTAAAAAGAAATTTAATTTAACAAAACATTTAAAAACTTTGATAATTGCAATTTATTTTTAGAGCCAAATCACATTTAAATTAAGTTAACAATCTGTTCAAAAGTGTATTCATATAGATTTTAAGTTAAGCTGAAATTAGCATATAAATAAATTGACATCAAAATTTCCATGTAATGTGTTTTTTAATTAAAAAAATGTCACACTAAGAAGTAAAAATATTTCACTCATTACAGTTTTATATACTCGCATATTACATATTCTATCTTATTTTGGGGTTTATCTTCAAATAAAAAAATGGATCATATATTTCAGTTGCAAAAGAGAGTAATTATATATATTGAAGGCCTCCAGTACACTGATTCAAGTAAAAATGCTTCCATCAAAATAAAATGTTTTAAAACAGTGTCTTCAATTTTCATAGAGGAAGAAATAATTTACGTTGTGCAAAATAATCTGGTACATGAAAAAAATGAGATTAGTACCATATGAGACAGCATTTTAATTTGGCTTGATTTTAACTTTTCAGAGCAGCATAGATTAAAGATATTTGAAAGAAAGCCATCATTCATAGGGTGTAAGAGTTTTTATAACCTCAGAATTTGAAAGAAATAACATCATTGACGAAGTTTTAAAAAGTTTGAGAGATTAGCCTATAAGAAAATGTTTTTATTACACTATTAAATACTTAAAATAGATAAATATAAATAATGTTGTGCTCAATGCAACTTCTACTTAATTGTTACAACTCTAATATCAAACCAATTGTACAATGCTTCTATAGAAGTAACTAGTAGCATATGGTATTATTTAATCAATGCTGTAAATTCTATTCTGACAAAACCTGTGTTGAGTATGGGTGATTGTGGGGGTAGATTGTAGAGGTTAGGTAAGTTCCACATTTTGGAGGAAATCTTAGCGAAAAAACATTTTGGAAGTGGTAAGTGGCAAGAGGTCTGTAGTTATTTTTTTTAATTTTTCTATTGTAAAAATTACTTTATGAATATAAAAGTATTTAAGTTTATTTTATTGGTTAAATAGTTGACATTTTCTGCTTGATAAATTTGAAAACGTAATCCTACCTATGAACTGTCTATAAAGTTCTCTTTTACGAGCAAGAACTTCACACCATGAAGCTCGGTTTGGAGGCAGGTAGTTAAGTAGAAGTCTCCAACAAATTGCACGATGCCCTCCTTCATCTGGGCAACCTAAAAAGAAAATATTTTAAACTTCTAGCTGCTTATTATCTAATTTATTTAATTTAAAATGTCCAGAAGTGATTACATGGGAATCATTGTCTGTCGGGGTCTGGACTGTTGCCATGATGGATTACTGAATGTTCATCTACTGTACTTTGCCCTAAAACTGCTTGTGACACCATCATTTCAACAAGTTTGCTTTTATTTTAAATACTTCTCAACAATAATAACGACATTAAAATTTAGCTGATGCCACCAAAATATAGCTGAAAAGTAAAGTAGGAATACTTTTTGCATTACATTATAGGCCCTCAATTTAATACGGTAAGTTGAACAAGAATTAGTAAGTGTAAACATTAACCAGAAAGTACATTCACCCTTTTTGAGTCATTTCAAACAATAGTATTATAGTATACTTAATAACTAAAAAGTTAATAGTTTGTACATTTCTTTGAAGTTTATGAAATAAGTTGAATTTACAGTTTAGTGTGAAAAAGTTAAATAGCATAAGAAGTTGTTTAGTGGAAATTATTTTATTATAAAAGTTTGCCCACTTCTGATAGTTCTATCTAACTTCAATCTCGGACTATAAATAGATCTATGTTAACTTTTCTATATCTAATAAATAGGGATAGTTATGGAGGTTTAAAAATCACAAATTTTCCATAACAGTACGAAGAATCCGACTGTGCGAACATAGCTTTGTTCTAGAGACGATTCAACCAAGAATATTAATTTTAAGGTACATCATAGCATAAACTTCTGTATAAAAAAGAGGATTTTAATGGTTTCGAGTTATTATGTAGAGGTTGCAATCATTAATTTATGCAAGCGTTTATGTGAAAACGTTTTCTTAATTCATTAACATATCGTGACATAAAATGTTCAGCAAAACATAAATTTTAATTTTTTTTTATAAATATGTTTTACTAACACGGAACAGTTTCCTTATCAACTAAAATAACAATTAATGAATTAAAAAGAAATATAGTTACTTTTACAATACAGGTTAGAAGTCAAAACTTCAATAACTTGAAAAATTCAAGTGTTCTGTGCTTTTATTTCATAGGCTGGACGAATTTATATTCTGATGTCACTGTTTGTATAAAGCATAAGATTACATAAAACATTAAAGTTTAAAGTTGGTTTCTATAATAAATACAATGGAAGCACTGTTATGATTTTTAGGTTCTTACCTTTTAAAAATGGAAGTGTTCATTTAGCTTTAAAACCCCTTTCCTTGAGCTTTAACACTTATGTTGTTTTAATTTTATTTATATTTACTGTGTGTGTTTTTTTTTTTTTATGAGTATTCATGAATAAAACGTAGGCAATTTTAAAACTCTGTGCGATATGTCATGAGAACATTTTAGTTTACGGCAGTAAGAAACAATGCAATACAACAGTAAACATCAACTCTTTTTGAAAGGCTATACATTTGTAAGATGAAAACAAAGTGCCACAGATCTCCAAGACGAAGATTCTGGAGCTGCAAAGCAAATCAGCTATGAAGCTGAAAGTGTTTAAGTAAATCTGAGCCCGTTTAAATTTTTTATACTTTTGATTGAATTCACTCCATGTTACTGAATAGTTGAATTAGTATGTACATATACATCTGCTGATTTTACCAAGCCTCTTTTAACAATACTTGGGTAAACATAACTTTGTATCTCAAGACTCAAATTATACCTGGATTGTAACCATTTATATAAAATTCTTGAAAAAATTAATATTGTTTAAGAGGATGTACAATAAAGAAGTTTTTATTCATGAGTGGCTATAATTATGTTGTAGTGAGCTTTATGTTTTCACAGCCCTTAAAATCATTATTGTGATATAGTCTATGATTGAAATTGGCAAGAACACCGTCGATAACAAGATACATAAAAAATAAAATTATAAATATTTAAAACCCTATAAGTAAACAAATGTATCTTCTAAATGGACTACATGAAGTTCAGAAATCTTAATTTGCTACTCCCATTACAAACAGAATGGTGACAAGCCACACCTTTTAAAAAATATCCTAGTAACTGACAAGTCAAGTCCATATAAATGAAAGTGTCAATAACCACATTCAGTAATAAATTTGGAGTTCTGACATACCACACATGACATTTTTCAACACCAAGGAGATTCATAAAAATGTAATATGTGGTACGGCGTAGTGATCAGTTTTGTCGGAATGTTTATTTAACTGAAAACCCCTATTAAGTGATCAACTGAATATATAAAAAAGTCGTTGCATATCTTAATATTTTATACAATGGAGAATCCATAATGAGTGTTATTTAAATTATTACATCTCTTCATAAGCAACTTTAACTGAGATTTCTTTGTCATGAGAAAGAAAAGAATCATTTTCAATATAAGTTTGCTGATGCCCTATCTCTCCTTTTATATAATTCTTCAGATAACAAGTTACTATACTGTTCTTACGGATGCTGTTTAGTTTTAGAGTTCTTCTGACATTTACTTTCAAATGGGTCGAGTGGACTAGTTTCAAATTCAGTATGGTTGTAATGTGTTGCATTCATAAAAGTACAAAAGCGAAATTACTGCAATATGCTGGAACTTTTCCACATGGTTAGATAACATCGAGATGGAAAAAGGAATTTTTTCATTCCAGTAAGGAGATCCATCCCATTACAGCTATCATGTGCATAACAGGTTTAGGCAATTAGTTTGTCAATAAAATGATGAGGACCACAAACAGCCCCATTGGACTTTTAGAGCTCACACGTACTAGCCTGACCACGACTCCGACATTCTGGTCGTGGCTAGTCCGACCAAGAGTACAACACGACTCGGACTCTGAATGCTTTAGTAGCACAATAACTATATAAAAATTTTACTTTTTTGAGCTAAAATTTGTTATATCAAAATATAACTTTTATGCAGTAGATCTAGATTAAAATGTCTTCAATGTACTCCTTTCAAAAATGGCAATTCTTCTATTATACCTAACCATTAACAAATTAACAATTAACACTTCATAAATAAATAATACACATTTTTTCAGTTGTTGAATACAAATATAAGTATACTAACTGAACCTGGCAGACGTTGTCTTTTTTCGTCCGGCGGAACGCCTTTCATTTTTCATTGACATACCAAAATAAAGCAATAAAAAGAATTATAGAAAAAACCATTATTTATTAAATGAGTGCAAAGAGTAAACAATATTTTTGGTCTTCTTATTTGGTGTATAAATGTAAAGGTTTTTCGTAGTGTGTGCTACACTCCCAAGGTGAAATGTAGAACTACAATAAATCAAAACATATACAGTACTGTTGTTGTGAGAACATCAATCTGCTTATGGCATGTGAAACTACATTAAACCACACAGTCATATGTTTTTTTGTAAACAATTCAGATTCTCCATTTGAATAACATGGGATCTTTAGGAGACCGTGGGGCGGGACCCTGTGGACGGATCTGCATCAAACTTCACAGAAACCATCTCGGGAGTATACAGGACAACATCCTAAAGTTTCATGGCGATCGGTTGGATGGTTTGGCAGCGCATAAACTTCAAACATATATATATATACAAACATCCTCTTTTATAAATATAGATAAACTAATAGTTAAATTATTAATTAGTATAAAATAAACTTAATACTACTCCTGATATAATTGTTTTATTTACTGACTGGGAACACTATTTTATTTAGAAATGAATTTTGTTAACTAGTAGATCTTGAGCTACTAAAATTGCCTTCGTTTACACATTTACTTGGGATGTATTCTGAACCATGAAAACAATGATTTTGATGTGTTTGACAGAAATCCTTCACATCTGTTTATTTTCTTTGGATTATTTTTTATAACACTGCCACGCTACTTGAAAACGTGACAGTACAATTTCAGTTTTTTGATTTTTCATCAACTGTAGGCTTATTGTATTTACGAAAATAAATTCTTTATTCTTTGTTCTTCTTTATTCCTTCATTGCTTATTCATATCTTCATAAATATGTATATTCGTTTTGAAGAAGTAACATAGCTAAAATGACATAGCCTAATAAACAAAACCATTTTACTTACATAAATCAGCTTGCTCCTTAATACGCAGCACTCACTACCTCCCAACATAATTGTATTCTCCTGCCACATTCCCTTCTCTATCATTCCATTCCAATATTCATCTATCGATAAATTCCATTAAGATTTAGTAACTTAGTCGGAGTCAGGTCGAGGTTGCTATAGGACACAGTGCGCATCACGCCATATCAGTCTATATTATTTTTGGCCGGAGTCGACAATTTGGACCCTTCCGTCTTTGGTCGGACGACCAAGCCCTCTCTGCCGTGTTGAACTTTGTCTAGTGGGCGTCGTTCCATTTGATCCGATGTAAAGTTAAGTCATGTTAAGAACTTTGTGTATGCAGAAAAGAAAATGACATTGCATATCGTTTTCAATGGAATAGTGGTGGAAACAATCTGTTACATCACATGTGTTAGTTAATATGTGAAGAGAAATTGAATACTGGTTTAATACCTGTAGGTTACAAATGGACTACATATTGAAGTGTGTTAATGTAATATGATTTTGATCCTATCACATTTCATCTCATGAATGAACTATATCAAATCAAAACATTCTTTATTGTCATGTTCGTCAAGAACAGAAATGGTGTCAATTGTACAAATATAGGTTTATAATGCAGTAATGGTTGAATATACACATGGTAATATAGTTCTCATGGCTAGTCAAAGTTACATTGTAGAAACTCGTTAGTAGAGTAGAATGGTTGATCAGTCAGCCAGTTGTGAAGTTTTGTCTTCAAATTGCCTCCTCTACATGTTCTTATATCCCCTGGTAGATGGTTAAAGAATTTAACCCCCTGGTATGTTGGTTTCTTTTCATACTGAGCAGGGCGATGTACTGGAATACTGTAGAGATTAGCAATACGTGTGTTGTATGTGTGTAGATCATGACCTCTCAACAAGTCCTGCCCATCAGCATGCATCACCACTTCTTGTATGTAGAGTCCAGCTCTTCAGAGTCTTAAAGGCTTGCCTGCAGGTGTCAAGTCGTTGGAGTCGGGCCAGGATTCGGATTGCCTTCTTCTGTATGACAAGTATCCGTTGAATATTCCTTGCTGCGGCTGCTCCCCAGACAGCAAGTCCATATCTTAAATGGGTTTCGAAGAGTGCGAAGTATGCAGTTCTTGCTGTCGTCAGGTCACTTATGGCTTTTACTTGTTTAAGTGCATAGACGCTTGAGCTTAGCTTCTTGCAGAGGCTGTCTATGTGTGGGGTCCAAGTTAGCAAGCTGTCAAGTGTTATGCCTAGGAATTTTACTTGTCTTTCCAATGTTACGTCTGGTATCTGTGGCGTCTCATCATATCGATGTCCAAATCCTATCTGGCTTGTTTTGGTGAGGTTGACAACCAGATCATTGTTGTGGCAGTATTGATAGGCTGTGTTGAGGGATATATATGTGTTTACAGCTAGGTTATTCAGAGTTTTATCATTCACCTGGTGGGTGGCTAAAGGTGGGTGGTGTCATCTGCGTGCATGATTGCCTGGCAATGATCTTGGAGATGTCTGGGCATGTCATTGGCAAATAAAATAAAAAGAACCGGGCCCAGAACGGAGCCTTGGGGTACACCACGGGTTATTGGTAATGCACTTGCCTGTATGTGCGATGTAATTCCTTTTTTGTCTGCTGAAGTTCAACCACCTGATGTCGATTAGCTAAGTAACTTACAAACCACTCTTTGGCTTTTCCTGTTATGCCCAAGGCCTTAAGCTTAGTGATTATTAAATTGTGGCTTAAGCAATCAAGTGCCTTTGATAAGTCCAGGAAAAGTGCTGTTGATAATTTACGCTGCTCTAGGTCATCTATCACTGTTTCAACGAGTTTAATCATAGCTGTAGTCGTTGATTTACCCTTGATAAAGCCATGCTGTGTGTTTGTAAGGAGGTTATGATTGTTGCAGAAGGTAAGTAATCTTTTGAGAACTATTTTTTCACACAGCTTTGAGAAAGTTGATATGAGAGAGATGGGCCGGTAATTACTAGCTGCGGTTGGGCATCCTTTTTTGAGTTTTGGGTAAACTTTAGAAATTTTCATGCTCGATGGGAAATGTCCTTGATCAAATGATTTATTAAATATTATTACCAATGGAGTACATAGTTCGTCTATACAGTGTTTTAGCATTTTGGATGATATTTCATCATTGCCAGAAGAGGTTTTAGATTTAAAAATTTTTACTATGTCTTTAAGCTCTGTTTCATTAGTTCTAGATAAGATGGTTAGTGAGTGATTTGTATTTTCTGTTATGCAGTTGACAGTTGCGGCTTTATAATTGTTATTTTTTAGAGTCTCTTCAGCTATGGTAGTGAAGTATTCGTTTAAATGAGCTGCAATTTTCTCTTTGTCTTGGACCATTTCACTTTCTATTTGAAGACTTATTTCAGATGTTTGTTTCTCCTTAACTCTTACTTTGTTAATAATATTCCACACAGCTTTTGACTTATTGTCAGCGTTGTTAATAAAGTTTTTAGTGGCTATTTTTCTTAAGAGATTTCAACCTTAAATCGTACACTTTCTTTATTTCTGCTGCCTCTCTCTTAAAGTGTAAATCTCCTGTTGTGTCATACTGATACAGTACTTTAAGGTAATTATTTTTCAATTCAATGGCTGTTGTGTCTGCAAAAAGTTTAGGTTTAAATTTAGGTTTTTGTCTCTTTATTGTTTTAGGACATGCAGCATTAAGAGATAGTGACACCTTAGTGCTAAAGATATTATAAGCGTCTTCTGCTGATTTGGCGTGCATGACAGGTTCCCAGTCCTCCACCTGAAGTAGAGTCTTTAACTCGTTTAGGTTTCTGCATGTTAGTTGTCTGCATAGCATTTGAGGTCTTCGAGGTTGTTCTGGGGGTAGGATTTTGCACAATTGGGCTGTGTGGTCTGAGAGTCCTGTTTTTACTACATTCGTAGTAATATCTGTCAGATCCAGGTTAGTGCATATGCAGTCTATTGATGTTTCAGAATGTGCTGTTATTCTGGTGGGGGGTAGGTCTATCCTTGTCATATTATGTAAGGATAGTGTTTCAGCAAGTTTTATTGACTTTCTGTCATGCTTAATGGTGTCAATGTTTATGTCCCCTATCATAACAAATGTCGAGCTGTCAGCTGTAGCTCCCTCTATAGTTTGGTCGGTAGCGTAGTTGGTTCAATCCCAGCTTCATGTGCTAAAGGTTCTCAGTTCGATCCCAATCAGAGTCAATACATTTTGAGAAGGATCAGTTGATAACCACCGGCTGTTCATTTGTCATTGGGCTATTAATTAATGACACTTTCTAAGGAATAGTCGGCCTTAGTTTGTAACAATGACTACATTCGCTCATCTACACTCATCACACTCATTCGAAATCCATATTCGCCCATATCTTGACGATCGGCGTCTTATGAATAAATAAATAAATAGTCTGTGAAATTATGTTTAGTGCGTTATCCACATTTCCTATTGGTGACCTGTAAACTCCCATTACATAGATAGTTGTATTTTTCAGTTTGATCTTTACAAGCGCGAGCTCGCATGTAACTTCTTCGCAGTACTGGTGCACTTCAATTGATTCTGTATGCACTTGAAGACTATCCTGAACGTAAATAGCTACACCACCATTTTTGATTACTTGTCTGCTGTAGTGTGACTGAAGATTGTAGCAAGGGATAAGCGAGTTTCCCTCAATTTCCTCTTTTTCAAGGCTATGCTCTGTTAAGATTATGACTTCGGGTTTTAATTCTTCTATTACATGAATAATTTTAATTTATTCATTAAATTATTCTATTGGTGTTGCTTTATATTCTTAAAAACTAACGAGTCCTTTATCAGAAACTCAGTTTATTAATAGTCAACAAAAATACCTTGAATTTAGTAATTTTTCTTTATATATATATATAGAACGAAAGTTCAATTTGAATTACAAAAATCAGCCATTAAAATTAGAAAATCTGTGTTTAGAATGTTTTCTTACTTACATTGGATCTAACAAAGTTTGAATGTTGGAGTAGCTACCTAAAAATACAATATATTTAACATACCTTTAAAACAAAGGACACGCAGTCTTGACATGTTGATTTCCTCTCCATTCAAAAGATCTTCAAAATCTTTTAACCTAAAAGTAAACAAACAGTCTTCTAAATTGTTTACAATCAAAATATGTATCTATTCATTATTATTATTATTCATTAATAAGACACCAATCATCAGATATGGACCTACCAACCTCAGACAAATTCAATGTGGGAGACTTTTATATGAAAGATCCAGTGGTGCCTAGAGGGCTTCCCCCAGCAATCAGAGGGGAAAAGGGGTTCACCCACTACCCGACCCCCAGACAATTTTTCAATTTTGGCCTGTAAAGAGTTGTGTTTTAAGTTACTTTTAGTGGATAGTTTCACTTTAGCCACAGTAAACTAAGTAATAAAGCTTAAAATATTGATTAAGATTGCATACACTTTTGACATGCAACTCAGATTAGGCCTACGAAAATACTACATTATGAAAAATGTTTATTCATTGTTATGCTATAAAAAATACTTACATGGCATTTAGCTTATCTTTTTATGTTTCATAACAGAAATGTGACATTCTATAATGAACTACAAAAGTTAGATTACAAATTATTTTAAGTATCATCGGTATCACTTTTGTAGTAGAGTTGCAAGTTACAATATTGTGTAGGAAATTGACGTGATCATTCACTGTGATCGAAATTTATTTATTTATTTATTTATTTATTTATTTATTATTATTATAAACGGTTAACACCATTATACAAATGAATATATTCAAGGATGGCTTAATGGTAAACTTAACCTCATATGTGCCAGTAAATGTCCACTTAAAGTTAAAAGAGATACGAGTATATTACAAATTATAACAAAGAAGATAATACAAGAACACATATGACTAACGAAATATAAATATCTAGAATAAATCAAATTACAATAATAACAACGTAATATAAACATAATTAGGTAAACAAAGTAACCACATTCGTGTAAATATATGTAAATGGTAGACAATCAAACAAAACTTCAATTTACAACAACAACTATACATTAAGATCTGGAAAGAGGCGAAGCATAACATACTAATACAACTAAGTAACCAGCAAGGCATAACTCAATAATAATAAGGTAATTATAATAAGACAATTTGTGTAACCCCACTACTACCCAGTGTACTACCTAACAAAGAAGATAATAACAAGAACACATATGATCAACAAAATATAATATCTATGATAAATTAAATTACAATAATAACAACGTAATATCAACAAAATTAGGTAAACAAAGTAATAACATTCATATAAATATATGTGAGTATATGTAAGTGGTAGACAATCAAACAAAGTAAGATCTGAAAAGAGGCAAAGCATAACATATAATATATCTAAGTAACAAGCAAGGTATAATTCAACAATAATAAGATAATTATAATAAGAAAATTGGTGAAACAAGGTAGCAGTAACACATTAGGTAGTAGCGAGGGCAGATACATAAATAAGCGCCAATCTTCTAAAAGATTCAAAAGACTGGCCAAAGAATTCAAGCTGTGAATCATTCCCCAGGCGCAAGAGACGAGGTATCGTGCTATGGTACCCATAAACAGTTGGATAGTGGTGCTTTGCAAAAGTTTGAGTCCGCCGAGTGCGACGTGGAACTTGAAAGTCAATCCGCTGGAGAAGTTCAGGACAATCAACCAGCCCATTCACAATCTTGAACAAGAAGAATAGGTCCAGGGCTATTCTTCTGGCCATAAGAGAGATAAGCCCATAGTGATCAGCAACCTGCCGAACATCAACATCCAGGTAGTTCTGTCCATCTCTGACACCCAACAGACGAAGAAAACGCTTTTCAACCAGATTAAGGGAACAGCAGTGGCCAATCTGATGAGGTGCCCAAATAGTGGAGCCATATTCTAAGATAGGGCGCACAAGAGTCACATACAAACACTTCAAAGTCTCAGGGGAGAAAGCATTTCTGGAAGCTCGAGCTATAAGTCCCAGAACCCTGTTCGCTCTAGCACAAGTTTTTAAGACATGTTCGCCAGGATCAAGGTCAGGTGTGAAAAACACTCCCAGGTCCTTTACCACAGTCACTCTCTTCAACACTGATCCACTAAGGCTGTAGACAAAAGGAATTGGCAGTTTAGATCTTCCAAAGGTCATAACCTGACATTTAGACGCGTTCAGGTGCATGGCATTCACTTCACACCACTGAGCGACATAGTCCAAATTCTTCTGAAGCAAATGCTGGTTGCAAACTGACGAAACTTCATGGTAGATCTTAATGTCGTCAGCAAAAAGAACAAACTTACAGTCCAAGAGACTACCAATGTCGTTGATAAAAAGGCTAAACAAAAAAGGGCCCAGAAGAGACCCCTGAGGCACTCCTGACGTCACTCGTACCACAGCAGCCGAGAGAAAGGAAGCAAACTTGACCTGCAGTGTTCGTCCAGACAAATAACTCTGAATCCACTGGAGTAGTGGGCCAGTGAATCCAAGGGCTCTGAGCTTGGCAACAAGATGAGAATGACTGACTCTGTCAAATGCCTTAGAGAAATCCAAATAAATACAGTCCACTTGATGATGTCGTGAAAAGGCAGAGTATACATAGTCAGTAAAGACGCAAAGGTTCGTGACTGTAGACCTTCCCGGTCTGAACCCATGCTGCTCAGCAATGAAAACATTCTTGAATGTATAGGACAGGAAATCCAGGATCAAAGCCTCAAAGACCTTAGCAAGCACAGACTGCAAAACTATAGGTCTGTAATTGACAACATCAGACAAATCACCAGACTTGTGCACAGGCACAAGATATCCATGCTTGAGAACATCAGGGAAGCAACCCACTCTCAAGAGCTGATTAAAGTACATGGCGAGATGAGGAGCCATAACAGGAGAACATGATTTAAGAACGAGAGGGGTTATATTATCAGGCCCAGCACCCTTGGAGCCATCAAGACAACAAAGCTTCCGTTCAACCTCTACAGCAGATATGTACACAGATGAGACACTTATGTTAGACTCATACACATAATCATTATTGCAATTGGATGGAAGTGCATAGACCGTAGCAAAATAGTCAGCAAATAGTTCACACATCTGTGAAGGTTCTTCCACTGAGACTTGGTCATGAATAAGCTTACTAGGGGTAGTATTGACCTTACACAATGACTTAATGTGACCCCAAAATGACTTAGGATTTCCTTTAACATCAGCATCAACTTTCCTCATGTAATTACCATAGCAAATCTCAGTCAAGGTCTTGCATTGACTACGAACAGCTCTGAAAGAACAATAATCCACATGAGAAAGGCTCATTTTATATTTCCTGTGCAACATTTTTTTTTTTAATGACGAGAGCTCTAAGATCAGATGAAAACCAAGACGGAAAATTGGACCTCATCTTCCTCACTAGAGGAGAGTTTTGACATACACAGTCACCAAGCTCTCGACAAAACTGTGTGAAGGCGTCAAGTACATTTTCTTCATTAAGGATTGGATAATAAGTCACATCTTGTTTTATTTTTTTATCGGTTACAAATTTATTAAAAATCACACAAACTACTATGATACTCAGACCTTGTGATACCAACACATACGGCATGAAACCATCTATCACAGTGTTGATCAAATTGTAAGCCTTTGTCACTGTCCAGAACTAATTTCATGCAAACTACACTTGTTTGCTTGTTTGGGATGAAGGACATTGCGAACAATTTAACAAGTATTTTCTATAGTCTGAGGGAAATAATATCAATAATGATCAGTGATTTATAATGGCTGCAGTGTGAGTTGCGGTTCAAAGTTGAATCTATTATAGATAGTTAGGTTCTTTCAGGCATAACCTCACTTACAGGATTGATATAATAATGAATTATTATTATTAACTAGTGAGAAAACTTCACGGATCACTATATAGTTCACTAGGAATGAATTGAACAATTTTTAAAATCACAAATTTATATAAAATACCACAAAATAATTTATTTTATAATTTACTATAAAAAAAAGAACAAAAATATATACTTTCACAAAATAGAGAACAGCTGACTTATTTGTTATTTGCTACTCACTGTTATTCGATTAATAGTTCATGGTACTTTTAGTAGGTCTCACCCCAGATTAGGACTTACTTCTTTTAAAACAATTTTTGTTTGATTAAGTAATTTTTGTTTTTTGGTGACGGTGCAGAGGTAAGATATTTTCAAATTTACTCAAACATCAACCATCCGTTTACATAGTGAACTATGCAGTCTTATTCTACGTGACCTCCCCTATCCAACAGTATAAATTTCAACCCAAAGGAGGAAATTTTTTTTAACAATCTATTGTCATTTTTGGTTAAAGTTCAGAGGTAAGTGATTGTCCAATTTACTTAAAAACTAACAACGTTAATTTTAGAATAGTATGCTGTCTCATTTAACAGTATCTCACCTATTAGGGTAAATAGTGTTTGTGTTACCCCTATGGAGGAAATAGTTATTTTGATTGACAAATAACTGTTAAATTATTAACAATGTATTTGAGGTTAGGATGTCTCTTCCTGCCAAAATTAAAACGAGCTGTGATTGGTGGGTAGGTAACCAATGGTGGTTGCAGATGTTTGTGATTGTTGGTTAGGTAACTAATCAGGAGAGAAGGCATTTCCCTATTTTTGAGTTATAACAAGGGAATATATATCCCTTTATTTTGGATGGAAAATTTGGCAGTTTCACACTGATAACATTTCCCCTTTTTTTCAATCCAAGATCATTGGTTCAGACTACCTAAAGAGAACAGACTGCAGTCTACAGTATCTTAGTAAGCCTATTCAAAATATTGTCTCCTAGGACTTACTTGGTAAGATATGCAGCCATTCTCGAAAAATTGTGTTTGCTCAATTTCTTTGGACAAAATATAGTGGCTTATGCTGCTGCTGCAACAGCTTTCTTTAAATATTAATATTTGATAGTTCTAAGACTAGCCCAAACGGTCCAAACACGTCCTCTTCATCACAATAAGCAAACGAAAATTACATAATTCAATAATATTTAGGGCCTTCTATCCTTACTGAAAATTGTACTTCACTTTCACCACTTTTTATGACACTTGGCTAGGATTTTAATGCTCCAAATCTCGTCATATAATAGGCCTAGTTTGTTTTTATAAGTTATACCACACGAACTCAACTTCGACGAAGAAACAGAAACTTAAATCTAACTAACCACAATCAAACAGTCAAACCGACAGCTGCTAGCTGTCGAGCTGTCTAGTGTCTAGTCCCAGACTCCCAGTCTGCTACAGTCAATGCACGCAATGGAGAGTACAGTCAGTACAGGTCAAAGTCAACGGAAAAGAAATTGAACAACTATTCCGGACATTCCGGTAAAGAAATATCACTGCTACCAATATCATATTCCAACTGCACATCTTTGACGTTTAATTCTTTATGGTATATATATATTTTTTTTGACGGTGTTCATTAAAGATGTATATTAATTAGCTAAACATCACATCTGTGTAGTGATTGTATAAACTGACTAAGGTCGTCTGTTCCTCAGTCAGTTTATCATTATCATCGATTGTTCCTCATTGGCTATTTTAACAATGAACAATAGCCAGGGCAAAAAAGGGACCTACAGCTTACTGGGAATGGAATCCGAATTGACAATTATTTTTCGAGGTATGGTGGAAAATCTACAGTTGCAGCAAATGACGATTAGTGGCCATTGCATGGAAGGCCTAATTTAACAATAATTAATTATAACGAAAACGAGTTTTCTGAGGAAAAATTAGTTTCCTGTGCAATAAAATGTTAACCACCTTGAATTAGCAAATTTTAATTTTTTCGAGGTGAGTGGACAATGCATAATTAACTTCCTAAAAATGGTTTGTAAATTAAACAAAACTGTACTATTTAGCACTTCATAATCACTATTAGCACGCATTACACAAAAGGCGTATATATTACATCGTCGGGCATCAGGCGCAATGTGTTCCAATACAATAATTAAAGGCAAGCCGTCAACTTGCCTCGTTCGCGTCGTTCCTGAATCTGATTTTTGTTTCACCAGACCAGTGAAAATGTGGGAGAGTGCAGGAGAATCGAGTAAGGCGAGTCTTCATTTCTTATCATTGAAATTAATGGATTGCCACCGCTTTATAGTGTGGTGAGAGTGTGATATGCTTCCTGAGTCATTCATGTCGTAGACTGCCATTTAGGCTTAGTAATTCGTTATACAAATTGGACAGTACTGTACTATTGTAGAGTAAAAGTGCAATGTTCAATTTTTGTTTACTGCAAAGTGTTAATAACTTTTTCCACCAACTTACTCTAGTAGAAGCACCAAACTGTAAACAACCCCTCTCCCATCAGGAATAAAAACTGTCTATTTATCCCCAATCATTTTTAAAAGTGATGGGAAGTAATAGCTGTAAAACAAATTTATTTTGCTTATGACTAAATTCATAAACATTATCTCATAGCCAGCAATTTCCCCTTTTCTCTAGTTGTTTATCTCAATGCAGAGAATCGACAATGAATTATACTCTTATAATCAACTTTACTTCCTTGCTCCGTTACTTCAAAAATGGACGACCATGGTTGACCCCATGAAGTGCGAGGCTATCCGCTTTACGAGGAAACGCTACGGGGTATGGTAACATACAGGCTAGCCTTTTTGTTATATATTAGAAAAAAGATGCCGATCTCCTTCTTAACCTTATTCTGCCCATTCCTCATATACTATTGAACTGTGCAAATTTATTCCTGACAGAGTACAGGGGCGAATCAGTACAGTGCAAGGTGGTCATTACTGATAAATACTTCCAGTCTAGGCTGGATTCGAACCAACTTTAACTCTAACCCAATCCCAAAGTCCTGACACCTTAGACCGCTCAACCACAGGCTCGTCCAATGGAGAGGATATCTCACGATGCAAGAGATCCAAATATCTGAGTAACACACTAGACAGAATGCTGTCTTTCCGTGATCACGTTATCACAAGGATACAAGCGGTCAATGCTGCAACTTGGAAGCTTGGTCCATTGCTACGTAGAATATCCCTCTGACAGCGTCCAAAAAACTGCTCCTGTACACATAATCAATTTTCTCTATGTAGCCTTGTACGCTTTAACCCTCCCCACCACCAAGAAGAAGATGGAGAGTTTATAGGTACCCATCCTGAAATAGCCAACGGACTCGCCTTGTTTGTACGAAATTGAGTCATTGTGGTTAAATCTGACCTTCCTATTTGTTGATTTCCCTGGTGACTTCGTACGCTCCATGGCGAAGAGGGTGCATACTGCTGTATTATAATACAACAGAGCAGACTCAGTGGGACCACGTCATTTTTTGGTAGCCATCAGTGTAGGACAGTGGCGGATCCAGCGAGGGGCTAGAGCCCCTCCATTGGGTATCAAATTAACACTGGATAAAACAGTGGTTTAATACACAATTTTTATTTTCAAAATAAAAAATAATATGTTTGATAACAAATTGAATGAATTTGTAAAACGCAAAACAAAAGTATAACCCGTGGCCAACCCAAAACTAAATATGTAGCCATACTAATACGTCAAAGCTTCATTGCCAGTCGCAGGCGAAGCAGAGGGGATCCTTCCGGGAGGAGCCATTTCGGTCCACGAAACGCAAAAACATGGCTTTCTATTTCATTGATTCAGTCCGTAATAATTACCACATCGTAACACTTGAAAAGGCATTTGATAGATGAAGACCTGATCTAGTGGACAATTAGTTGGTTTTTGTAAAAAAATATGTTTTAGCCCGTGGTTAGCATTGGAAGTACAGTATAGGGCTATTTTGTGCTCTGAACTTTTCCACGGTCCTAGATTGGTTTGGAAAACGCCCACCTACGACTAGTGCCCTGGTGCGTTGTTTTTCTCGTTCCAATTGTTTATTCGGTCAGAGGTAATTGCATCTTGTGCTTTAATAAATAAAATATTTTAAAAAAATAACGTGTCCGTAATTGCTACGCAACGACAGTTTCATGTTCACTTCAACATCGGTAGTCGTGGTGTACTTACTTGAAAAAGCACGAATATACGGTCGAAATATGGTTATGAAGAGGATAAATAATTTTTGGAATACGACATCTGCTCTGAAATAAAGCCAAGTGAGAGGCCTCGTACAGTTCGGCGGAAAAATATATAAACTGTTCGCGCAAGTGTATTGCAAAGGCCTAAACGTTCAACCCGTAATTAATCTGTTGACATTGACAGGCCGTATATGGCAACGATTAGGGACTTTTTGGTGCCACAACTAAGCCTTTTAGGAATTTGGTTTGAGCACGATGAGGATACTTGCTACACATCAAGACTCTCAATGACACTTTTACGTCAGTTGTTTCTAGGATATTTGATTCGTGATTTGGTGATGTTCTGCGGACTACGCGACCCCTACCCTACGTAATGTGACTTTTGGCTATGGGGCGATCTGAATAGTATTTCTTTTGCCGAAGTTCCATAATATAGCTGAACTAAGCAGTGCACAATAAATTAGTTTGTTGCTATTCCTTAACAGATGTTACGAAAAGTACAATACTACTGTATTTTGGAAAGTTTGACCCTGGCTTGCATATACTAGCTTGTACAATAATACGGGGCTGGCTGAACAAAACATGATTTCTTTCCCACGGCCGTTTGGACAGAAAAACTAATTTTGAGTAGACCTACACATATGGGCATTGCATACCATATTTTACAGGAAGAAACGACGAATACATCAGTACCAAATTGTCATATTGAATGTACAACCACAAATTTACTTTTGCATTTTGTGTAAACCACAAAAGTTTAAACTTTTAGGCATTTTGGCATGTCGGACCTAGTATGTGTTTTGACGGTTTCGTATGATGGTTGTTGGAACATGAGTGATTGGGCGCTGCGATGTTATTTTGTAAGACATTAGTAACATTGACTCCTCACTACCAGCCCGCCTATCGCCCAGTTACCACGGCCGGGCCAATGTTTCATCAAATGGAATGTAACTGCAAGTTTGCAGAAAAGATAGCAACCTGCGCAGACGCGAATGGAGGTCACATGAGAAACATTATCTACCAAATAAAATGGCAAAATAATGGAATATTTTAGTTTTATTTTCATTATTAAACTACGATTGGTTCTAAAACAATATCATTTTAAAAACCGTTGTTTTTTTGGTTCGCCCTTTATATTATTATATTAGTCATTATTATTATTAACATTTTTTTGTTTGATCTTGTTGATAAAATACTGTTTGGAATATTTTTAACCACTAACATTTAACTTTTTATTTCTTTGGATATAATTTAAAATTTATTAAAGATGTTATTATATTAGATTACATTTTATTAGAGAAAAATCATAAATAAATAAGTAATAAAGCTAGAGAAATAAAAGAAAAACTTAGTGTAAAATATGTCATGCATAAATAATCAATAAAGAGTTTGAACGCTATTTTATCAGCCTTGATAATATAAAAATCATCATTTTTAAACATCAGCTAGAGAGAGGAAACAAAATCAAAAATTTATCCAATGAGTTTTGATGGTGTTTGACTTAAGTATCTAGTAAATTTCAAGTAAGACATTATGTGTTTCTTTATGACAGAGTGGTTATTTTCAAGGCATTACTATTGGGTACAAGAGTAATGAGAGAATTTAAGAGCCATTCATTATTGGACTAGTTTGGTTTCAAACGCTTTAAGGCCCCCTCCCTTTGGCTAAATCCTGGATTCGCCACTGGTGTAGGACCTTCACAGACATACTCTAGACCTAGGATTATTCTTGATGGCCCTCCATAATTTCTCTAATTTTTTCTATTCACCTACTGGTTCATTTTAGTACTTATCTCTCTAATTTATCTTGGATTCATATGACTGCATCTGTATTTTTCAAAACATTTCATTTCGTATGTACACAAGCATTTTTCAATGCAACTTTCCTTGAAAAAAAGTATTTTTCAATGCTAATCAATGTACCCTGCTTCATGCCATTGGATTTCTCTTCCACGTGCATGATAAATCGAGAATAGTGCCAAACATCTTAGATATAAACAACTTAACACCATCAGAAAGATAACAATAAACGTAATAAACTAAGCAGTTGCAGATTATATAAAAGATAATTAATTGATTGTTTTAAAAGTATTTTTAAATTTATAGTGACTTGCATTTATTGAAGTTGGATAAAGCAAAATAATATATCAAGTTTTCATTTCTTTTTGTTAGTTTGTTTTGAACTTTCAATAATCAGTTTACAATTCTTTTTACAACGGAGGAAAAGAATAATTGAGTAATAAAGGATTCATGGTGTTCATCTTAGTTCATATGAATTGTGAAGTACCAGCTTATTCTGTATAGAGTTTTAATGGGCCTCTTACTAGCCCGGATGAATAATGAATAATAACGCTTAGCACTCCTGACTTCAATGCAGAGAGTCACGGTTTCACATCCCAGGAGGTCCAACTAAATTTAGCTTGATTGGTTTGGGCCGTTGTCCCATAAAATGGTTGAATAGTCAGTAAAAAGTGCCACCGGCATTGAAATACATAATGTATATTGTAAGACATAATGTGGTTACTTACAGCCACTTCACAGAAATCATAAAGAATAAGAATAAGAGTTTTATTTCCCCATAAATATACAAGTGTGTACATAGAGAATAGTCATACATTGACGATGAGTACAAGTACAATGTCATCTCAAAGCTTAAACTAACTTAGCACTACTGTTAAAATAGTATATTTCATAACAAGAGTGGAAAGTGGGGTTTTGCATGTTCGAGACCATTTGTTTGAAGTGCGAGACTTGTCAAGCACTTCAAATGGTCGAGAACATACAAAACACTTTCTCTCGAGTTTTGAACGATACTTTTCACTACACTACGGAATAAAAACAGGTGTTGTTGACTGTGGAAAATTTTCTGTTGTAAACAATGTTACTTTCGGTAGTAAACAATAGACAGCTGTTGAAAATATGATGTTTCGCAGGTTGTAAACACATAACGAAAACAGCTTAACTCATAGTAGTGTAGTGAAAAAGTCATTCAAAGTATAAAATGCATTGTCATACAAATATTGCTTGACCTTCTTCAAAAAAACAATTGTTAAAGTCTGTGTCTTTTTCTAATAATAAGAATTTATTAATTACCTTACGGGTATATAATTGGGAGATTTTTCAAATTTTGCTGTTGAGTGCGAGGGATATAATATTATGAAATTATGTCTTGTGTTATACGCATTAGTGTGATTTTCAAAAAGGATTCTATTTTTTATGAAGTATTTACATAATTCTTAAATATAAAGACAAGATAACGTTAATAATTTTGATCCTTGAAATATTTGTTGACAGAGCTCATCAACTGGAACATGATGCAAAATGCTAATGGCCTTTTCTGAATTCGAAATATTCTATTAAAATTTTCACACAACGTACTTCCCCAAATTACCAACCCATAAGTTAATCTAGATTGAATAGTTGCAAAGTAAACAGTTTTTAAAATGTTTTGATTAACTGAGTTTGATAGTACTTTAAGAGCAAAACAAGAATAATTTAATTTTTTAATTAAAGTATCAATATGTATAGAAAATTCTAA